>VKGM01005560.1:10418-34416 GCA_007844875.1 Busseola fusca | reverse complement strand
ACAGTTTGCCTGCGGCGGTCTTCCCGTCTGATTACAATTTAAGTGTCTTCAAGGCTAGAGTGAATAGGCTCATAATAAACTAGTGCGCTTCACCATCAACGATCGCATCACTGCTTACCATCAGGCGAGATCGCGGTCAAGCACTAGTTTATAACAAATAAAAAAAAAAAAAACGACAACAAACAAAATTCAATATATATATAAAAGCCAGTTGGCGAACTATATCCAGTGTATTATTGACGAATCATTAGATATGTAACTGATCTTATATCCATTTAAAATGTACTATTTATTTGATGTTACATACTGTAAGTAGAAACACAAGCAGAGAAGCGAAATAGTACGGAAAGGTAAATTCTTAAACTGCCAAGGCCGCGGGTAGTTTGAAAGAGATACCGGGGCCCCTGGCGCATAGGCAAGTGAAGGAACATGGGTAGGTTTTAGTCAGTTAAAGTCTGCCACGCCATTTTCTGGAGAGTAGCATTTCAGATTCGAGAGCTCATTTGATGATTTCCCATCCACAAAAAGAAAGGTAAATTCTTAAAAACAACTAAAGTTTCTTTAAATTTGAAATCAGGGCAATAGTATGTCATATACAATCTGGCAATGTTACCCTTCATTTTTGAGGGAAATGGAACCCTTCACGCTTGCGTGGCTCAAGCAATTCACGTTTTATTTATTGGTAGTAGGCATAAAACGTGACCTTATAAGCACCGTGAAATATATAGGTACTTTATATAAAAGATTAAATCATACCTGCTTGAAGAAGGTTACAAAATGGCGTCAAAGTATTGATGTTTAAACAGTTGCCAAGTTTTCTTTTACTTTACCGTAGCCAACTAAAAGGAAAATGTAAACCAAATGTGAGTTCTAACTTTATAAGACAGAATTTTCCGTGAACTGTTTTGGGCAAGACGATTTTTATGATTTTAATGTTTTGGAAAATCTAAGATTTTGTTGGTAACAGAAGCGCCGACAAAATAAAATCAGCTTTAACTTGTATATAAAAAGTCATAGCTGTGATGTTGGAAACATTAATCGATGTTGATTTTGAATGCTTGATTACATTATATATTAATAAACGTTGAGGGGCTCGTGGCTAAATAATAACAACCGCATTTGTCGATCGATCAGGTTAAGCTATGCTTACCGCGGTTGATCTGTGGGTGGGTGACCATCTTTACATACCGAGACCCATCCGTGCCTCGGAAAGCACATTAAGCCGTTGGTCCCGGCTGTCATTTGTTGATCTTTAACAGTCGTTACGGCTCGTCAGAAGCCCAAAAGTCTGACCACCAGTCTTACCAAGGGGTTAGGTATTGTATTATCCAGTAACCGTAAAATACTGGTATTCAGCTGCATCCGGTTAGACTGGAAGCCAACCCTAACATAGTTGGTAAAAGGCTAGGCAGATGAGATGATTAATAAACGTAGAGTAAAGTTAAAACCAGCAGAATAAACCTTCACATAAACCATATATTTTACTAAGGCCAACCTATTGTATTAGCATGACATTAGTGGGTCACTAAGATGTGGACTAATAGAAGTATGGAAGAAAAATACTAGTTACGCTGACCCCAAAAAAATATGCGATAAGGGCAAGAGAATTAATGAGGGTGCAAGGAATGAACTTATTTTTGTACTTCCTCTTATGGAATCAACCCACGAAAGCTACACAAAGGATATAATGGACCTTTATTGACAGCAGACGTCACAATAATACGTGTAGGAAATCGAGAAGGTAATAAAGTGAAGAAATTAGTAATAGATCATATTACAATAGATGAGATTAAAAATATTATTATTATTGATTATGATGAGTTACTGAGTGACCATGATGTGAAATTCTCTTTTAAACCCGTCCCTACTTAAGGATATGCCCTAATGAAATATTAATTGAAATAGATATAACTTATTTTTCCTACGTAATAATTCTGCTCTGAGATAAGAACTGTGTTGTTTTTATACTGAGTGCCACAAGGAAGAGTATTCGGACCTATGTTTTACATTCAATAATGACTCTTAATTTCTTCATTCGCATTAATTAACTTATAATTTGGACTAACAGCCTCTTTCTGATGCTGACAGCCCATTAATCAACAATTTATCGCTGTGGGAATATTTTGTAGGTATGTACTTACTGTTGTCAGAAAATAAGGTGAAATTCAATATTGACTGTCGCATTCACTACCATCAATCATGTATTTTGTGCTTTATTTTCATTAGTAAACTTATATTTGAAACAGCATTTATTGATATAAATAATATCGAACGAATGTACTTTCATGAATTTAGTGAAGCCAAAATGGATGTTGTATACAATGGTACGTTTACTAATGATCATATTGTTGTTACGGTACAAATATATATATCGATGTACGATGACCTCTGACATCCATGGGACCTGATTGCAGTCTATTTCTAGCAAAAACCTTGGAAGCAAAATATAAACAACATAAAGTACTTAATTAGACAGCTGAATTTTAAACTCAATAGTTTCTCAGGAAATACATTTTTGATTTCCAAGTATATTTTTAAATGGAAATAAAATCTGTCAGCGGAAATATAGATATGACGGCACTAGATCAAACTTAGATTTCCAGAATGCTATAAATTTGCAACCGCATCTGTTAACGCTAGGATGCCAATCATAACAAACGTATCATAGGATGTTGACACAAATGTACGCTGACGACATAATTCTCCGACCTTTTTAACCCAGTAGCTCATATGCATGCATTTACTTCTTCAACTCCTCTGGCAATTAGAATTTGTATACGATTTGAAAAGATTTCTTGCTTCTCCTTCCAGCCAATTACAATTTCATCAACCATAATATGGTAACCTAAATCCCTCAGATATTCAAGCTGTTCCGTCACAACTACACAATAGCTTTCCATTCAACGTGATAGCTTTTATATTCTTGTTTGTTGGGCGTGCCCGTTTGTGTAAACTGTAGTGTTGCTAGATTGTGGTGAAGTTTACCCTGCGAATAAATTAATGTGGTCTAAAAGTGGGGTATTGTTTATGGGGAACCGAGCAATGGGCTTTGTTGTCAAGAAAAAGGGTGCTGCCTGTCTTTGTGTTACTGTTAAAAAAATTAGAAGGAATTTGCACTACAACTTCCTGAAATCAACAACTCTGAAATCTACGTGTCATGATCATCATTAGGTACTCAAATCTGCAGATTTGAGTTAGCAGAGTTAAGCTAGAGAATACCTATTATATGCCTATGATTTAATATTACAGAAACATATAAATAAGTAAGCATATATTCTGGGCAGAAATAATATGACAGTTCCCTGTGATGGCACAGAATGCTTCATAAGCAAAATAAAGTTGATAAAATCTAATTTCAGTTATTTAATTTTAGTTCAAGACTCAAGACTAAGGTCTTTAACAAGTGTGTGTTGCCAGTGATGACATACGGGACTGAAACGTGGTCGCTCACAATGGACCTCATGCGAAGGCTCAAAGTTACACAAAGAGCGATGGAAAGAGGCTTGCTTGTTTGCTTGGAGTTTCTCTGCGCGATCCAATCAGAAATGAGGAGATCCGCAGAAGAACCAAAGTCACCGACATAGCTTTTAGAGTCGCTAAACTTAAGTGGCAGTGGGCAGCGCACATTGCCCGTAGAACCGATGGCCGGTGGGACAGTAAGGTTCTGGAGTGGCGGTCACGTACCGGAAGACGCAGCGTAGGGAAGCCCCCAACAAGGTGGACCGACGACCTGGTGAAGGTCGCGGGAAGTCGACCGATGCGGGTGGCGCAAGACCGGTCGTTGTGGAAAGGGTTGAGGGAGCCCTTTGTCCAGCAGTGGACCTCTATAGGCTGAGAAGAAGAAGAAGATAATATTATTACTGTAGCATGTATTTACTAATATATATTTTTTTACTACATTAACAGAAATATGAATTAAATTAATAATGTTATCATCATTCTCCCGCCCTTATCTCAATTGGGATCGGCGCAACATATTGTAATTTCTTCCATTCTTCTCTATTGGACGTCATCTCGATTGCCCCTTTCTAACCATATCATCATTCACACATTCCATCCAACGTTTCTTTGGTCCCCCTACCCCTATAGCCATCGACATTCATACTCAAAACTCTCCTCACGACATTTTCCTTATTTCTCCGTAACACATGCCCATACCATAACAACCGATTTCCATCATCATTCAAATCAGATTCAGCTTTCTACACAACGGAATGTTTAGAACACGTGCTTCTGGCTGCGCCACACTTGTGCAATAAATAAGTAGCAATTCATGCCTAGCATGACCAACAAATTGCAGTTTTCAGCAAGTTGCCGGCCGTACGCTGGTTTATGACGAATGTACGGGCTTGGCCGCCATGTTTTTCTTCTTTTTTTTTTTTTAATTGTTATAAACTAGTGCTTGACCGCGATCCCACCTGATGGTAAGCAGTGATGCAATTGTTGATGGTGAAGCGCACTAGTTTATTATGAGCCTATTCACTCTAGCCTTGAAGACACTTAAATTGTATTGTTTGTAATTGTATTATATTAAATAAAGTATTGTATAATATTATTATTATTTATATTATATTTATGTATTTAAAAACAGCCAAGGCCATTATTGCAATAGTTAAGACTGAAACGATTATATAAAGTATATAACGAGATGACAGTCATACGCCCATCTCACAATACTTCAGACATACTGACGAGATCTTCCATTCGTCACGTCCTGAACACATCAGAGTCACGCTTCATAATTATGGTCCAAGAGAGCCTTTAAAGCTTTCTTAGCTTTTGATGGCTGCTTAATTGGCGGTTAGAATTAAATAGGTAGGAAAGAAAAAAAAAAAGAAAGAAAAGTAGGAAAGTAGCTTTTAAAATGCTAAAATAAATAAAACTGGTGTTATAATATAAAATATATTTATTGACTACTTAACGCTATAACAAACATATGTACCTATATATAACGAAACATATTTCTACTAACTTGATTGATTTATAAAACTTAATTATATTGGTCATACGCTACAGTGGGACTCAAGAAGAATATAGTTCTACCGCGCCGGGGCGTCCTACCGACTTCAGTGCTTGACTTCTCGATAAAGCTTCTTCTGTAAGACGGCGAAGGACTGTAGTTATTTTCGTAGGCGTTCGAATCTTTCTGAACATGTAACCTGTCATTGAACGCCGGACGTCTCGTCATCTTCATATAGTCAGCAGTAAACATGTAGCTCATTGGGTCTGCTATATCTTTTTTATTCACTTTCGCTTTCTTTGTCAACGATCTCTTTGGACCAATATTCTGCCCTAGATGCAGTTTCTGGTGTATTTTATTTGAGAGACGTTCTAACATTGAGTTTGTTTGGAAAATGTCATTGTTTATGAATACAGGTTTGGGCTTCAATTTATGTTCGATTCTCTTTTCTGTTTTAATGTTATCAAATCTCGGTCTCAAAATGGATTTTCGAACCGATCGTTGGGTTGGGTATGGTTTTGTAATTTTTTGTACACCGCTTCGTGGTGTCACATAACGATGTTGCGAGAGAAAGTCTTTTGTATTCATTGTCATCAACGCCTTCCGTCCGATGCCTATTTTCATTTTCTTCATCCCTGGTTTCTGTGACTTCGGTTCCTTGATTTTCATAGAATATGGATTGCTTTTCTCAAAAGAATCTAAAAGTTTTTCTTTGTGTGCGCCAATTTGCTTAAAGTTCTTCGTCACAATATTTGAATGTTTATTTCTATTTATTTCTAAGGCTCCATGCGTTTTTCTATTCTTTCTAGTTATCGAAAGCGGTTTTTTATTATCTCCAAAAGTCAATAACGGTTTCCTTTTGATTTCCTTCATAGGTAATATTTTTTTCTTAGCTGCCACAATTGCTTCTGGTTTTTTTATTCCATCCATATTACATGTTGAAATTATTTTCGTTTTAATTGTCGAGTTATTAATTTGGTTGTTGACATTCCTTACAGCTGATTTCTTTTTAGTTTTCCTATTGACTTCCACTGGTTGTGATTTTTTGTTATTGTCGGTCATTGAAGTTCCATTCCTCTTAATATCAGTCCCTATTGATGATTTCTCATTACTGTCAGGTATTGAAGGCGAATTCTTATAATTATTACCAATCATGGATACTAAATCCCACTTATTGTGAATAACTGAAGGGGATTTTTTGTTAACAACCAATGAGTATCTATTTATGTCAATAACTGCGGGCAGATTCTTACTTTTATACTTTTTACTGTTATGTACTGATGGTGAATTATTGTCAATCATTGGAATTAAGTTCCCATTATTGTAGAACACTGAAGCTGAGATGAATGGTTTTATTGCCGTTAAGGGAGAATTCTTGTTGTCAGCCAGTAAATATCTATTATTGTCAGTCTCTTTGTGTGAATTTATATTTTTATCAATAACTAAGGGCGGGTTAATCACAGTGGGGGAATTCTTATTTAAATTCGGCGTTGGAGGTATATTCCTATTAATTTCAAATGTCCGAGGCGAATGCCTATTGATTTCCAGTGAAACAGAATTTTTGTTAGTTTCCTCAGGAATATAGCTTCTGTAATTTTTTTTAAGAATTGGATTTCTGGTAATTTCTATCGGCACTGAATCTCTCTGAATTTTTATCGGCACAGGATTTTTGTTAGTTTCCATCGGCACTGAATTACTGTTAATGTCCAATGGCATCGGATTTCTGTTAGCATTCATCGGCGCAGAATATCTGTTCATATCCATTGGCACTGAATTTCGGTTCACATCTAATGGTATCGGATTTCTGTTCATATCTATAGTTGCTGAATTTCTGTTAATATCCATTGGCACCGGATTTCTGATCATATCAATCGACGCTGAATTTCTGTTCAAGTCTAATGGTTCCGGACGTATGTTCGTATCCATCGGCGCTGAATTTTGGGTCATAACAGATGGTACCGGATTTCTGTTAATATCCATAGTAGTTGAAATTCTGTTACTATCCAATGATACCGCACTTCTGTTCATAAACATCGCCGCTGAATTTCGGTTCAAATCAAATGGCACCGGATTTCTGTTCATATCCATAGTCACTGAATTTCTGTTAATATCCATTGGCACTGGATTTCTGTCCATATCCTTAGCCACTGAAGTTCTGTTCATGTTTAATGATTCCAGACTTCTGTTTATCTCCATCGGCGCTGAATTTTGGGTCATATCCAATGGTGCCGGATTTCTGCTCATATCCATAGTCGCCGAATTTCTGTTTATATCCATTAGCACCGGATTTCTGTTCATATTCATAGGCGCTGCATTTCTATTTAAATCCAATGGCACTGGATTTCTGTT
This sequence comes from Busseola fusca, assembly GCA_007844875.1. Taxonomy (NCBI): domain Eukaryota; kingdom Metazoa; phylum Arthropoda; class Insecta; order Lepidoptera; family Noctuidae; genus Busseola; species Busseola fusca. Next base: position 27,107 of record VKGM01005560.1, on the reverse strand, counting down.
GACATCCATTGCCGCAGAATTTTTGTTATTATCCATGGGCACCAGATTTCTATTCATATCTATCGGCGCTGAATTTCTATTCATGTTCAATGATACCGGACTTCTGTTCAGATCCATAGGAACCGGATTTTGATTATTATCCATCGGCGTAGTATTTCTGTTAATTTCCATCGGCACTGAATTACTGTTAATATCCAAAGGCATCGGATTTCTGTTAATTTCCATCGGCACTGCATTACTGTTAATATCCAATGGCATCGGATTTCTGTTAGTATCCATCGGCGCTGAATTTCTGTTCATGTCAAATGGGCCCGGTTTTCTGTTCGTATCCATCGGCGCTGAACTTTGGATCATATCAGATGGTACTGGACTTCTGTTCATAACCATCGGCGCTGAATTTTGGGTCATATCCGATGGTACCGAATTTCTGTTCATATCTTTAGTAGCTGAATTTCTGTTAATATCCAATGATACCTGACTTCTGTTCATACCGATCGTTGCTGAATTTCGGTTCACATCAAATGGTATCAGATTTCTGTTCATATCCATAAGAACCGGATTTTGATTATTACCCAGCAGCGCAGGATTTCTGTTAACATCCATCGGCGCAGAATTTCTGTTTATATCCATCGACGCTGAATTTCTGTTGATATCCATTCGCTCTGGGTTTCTGTTCATAACCATCGGCGCTAAATTTCGGTTGACATCTAATTGTACCGAATTTCTGTTCATATACACTGGCACTGAATATCTGTACATATCCAGTGGTACCGGACTTCTGTTCATGTCTATTGGCAACAGATTTCGATTATTACCCACTGGATTTCTATCAATTTCTATCGGCACTGAATATCCGTTAATTTCCATCGGCCCTGAATTTCTATTTATTCCTGTCGGCACTGGATTTTGATTACTATTCATTAGCACTGAATTTCTATTAAGTTCCATCGGCGCTGAGTTTCTGTTAATTTCTATCGGAAGCGGGTTTCCATTTATTTCAATCATTGGAGGTGAATCTCCGTTAGTTCTTATCTCAGGTGAATTTATATTAATCTCCAGTATTGGATGTGAAATTCTATCAATTCCTGCAGAATTTGGAATTTTAATCCTTTCAAGGGGTTGGTTTAAATTTTTCTTTTCTAATGCTAGGTGTAAACCTTTGCTATCGTGGCCTTGGTTTTCTACGTGTATCAGTTTACCGGCCACTGAATAATTAGCTACTCGTAGAATTGAATTAGATTCTGACTGCGAACTACTGACGCCGCTTATTCGTTCATTACTAGAATAGTGAAATCCTGGAACTGGAAGGTGCGGTTTTTTGCTAACTTGTTTATCAAGAGCTGTATTTGAAACGTGTTCTTTGTAGTACTTAAGCAGTTCAAGTTCTTCTTTACTTATTGGACGATATGTGTTGTACTTTATATTTTTAGTTATTGCAGTTGCCGTAGTGACTGAACTATGTGGCCTGTTTAGGCGTGAGCTAAATATTTGAATTGTTTTTTTACGTTCAAAGTCCCTACTCTCGATTGGTAACAGAGTTTTAGAATTGCTGTGAGTATCATTTCCCATTGTTGCTGTTTGATAGGTAAGGTCCGTCCGTGGTATTAGTAAAAGTTTTTGTACTTCTGGTTTTAAATTAACAGTTTTTTTGTTTACAGGATTCATTTTAGTAATTTTTACGTGAGTTAATGTTGGTGTACGAATGATTGAATAGTTTTTTTTATCATCAAAAACGTTTAAAAAGAAATTGCGTTTAGTATTATTTCTGGGTGTTTCAACTTGTACCTTTATTGATCTATTTTGTTTAACAGATACTAGAAGATCACGTTGATCATATGCATTAGTTTTGCTAGCTTTTATAATGTTTCTTATTTTGGTACCACTCATATTCACCGATTTGTCTACACAGTAAAGCAATTGCGTTTTATTTGAATTTATTAACTTTGTGTCCAATATTTTGTCGTATGCTTTAATCTCGCTTAAGCTTGTATTATTTGTCGATACGTTAGTGACCTGATCCGCACTATCAGTAACTGCAATAATGTCCTGTGTGGCAATTGGGCTATTCATGTTTATATTGTTACTTTCGGTAACATTATCCTCAATAGTTTGATAAATTACGTTTTTATTTTCAATACTTTTGTTTGCGACTATTTGCCTTGTATAGGGATCTAAAAGGTAAATCTTCGCAATTATGGCAGATGTATTAACAAAATTAGATACAAGTGTTAGATCAGTACTGTCTTGTATAATATTTGATCTCGAGGTACTGACAACATTTTTGTATATTCCTTTAGGTAGTGGCAATGTCGTCTCCTCATATACTAGGTTTGATGGCTGCGTAACATTTTCAACGAAGATCTCATTTGACTGCAGTGTTTTGGTAGCTATTTCATAATCTTTGAATGTTAATGTTGTTACTGTTTTTGCGGCTGTATTAACACTTCCAGACTTAAGTCGATCTAAATCGAATCTCAAATCGTTTTTATTTTCATTTTCCTGTATAATATTGACGTCTTTTTTCGTTAGCGATGAGTAACTGCTGTTTCTAATGTCTTTATGGAGGTTAATGTATGTTTCATTTTTTACCTTTAATTTCATAAGATTAGTATTATCCTTCCCGATACTATTTACTTTTTTCTCTGCTGTATCTGTAGGATTAGTATAGTGGTCAATAACTATAAAGGTTGGTTCTGTCTTTAAATAATTTTGCTTTTTTATCGTTGTTTCCATGAAAGCAGGGATATCAACAGAGTCATCATCAAGCGGCATATGCGTGGTGATGAGTAAATTCTGAGTTTCATTATGTGGTTTACTCAAAACTTTGGAGAATTGTGGAGGCCATGTTATTTGTGATGTTTTTGTGTGAGCGAAATTTGTAGTAGTTAACTTGACAGGGGCAGAACTGATATAATTACCATCGCTAAATGTTTGTTTTGGGACTAAATGTTCTTTTTTTATATTTTGTGAAATTTGAAGATAAGCATTCCTTTGTTCATTAAGGTTTTCAATGGTTTTTTCTATCAGGCTTGGAGAATTGGTACATAAATATTGCCCTTCAGTACTGTTGGTGGTTGTAATTTTATGATAATTTGTAGCATTTATAATTTGTATTTCATGTTTTAAAGCATTTTCTTCATGTTTCTTTTCTGTTGACAATATTTTGGCTGGTATTCGAGGGACGGGTGGTTGTGAGAGTGATTTTCCTTCATATTCTTCTATATCTATAGTATTTACATAAGTATGTTGGTTGTGCCTTTCATCATTCGCAGTGTTGATGAAATAATCCTCACTTAGATGTTGCGTAGTGATGATTTCTTCTCTAATATTGATGGACATGTTTGAGGGATATGTGACAGTAGAGGTATTTGTGATTTCAATGTTATCGTTCACTTCGTCTGCTGTTTCCTTTAAAACAGTTTTCTTTTCATTTTGTGTTCTCTTGTATCTTTCTTTAATACGTTTACTGGTTGATTCATCGGTGTCTGCATTATGCTCTAAGACGTTGGCAGTTGTCGGATAATTATATTCAGTTGACGGATTTTTAGTGTTGCTTAAACTTTGAACATTATGTAGCAATGTGCTTAAACCATAAAACATTTGCAGAGTTGTTTTCATCTGCTCATTACTGGAGGTACTTCTACTGGTGAAATTGCTACTGCTCATAGCAGATTTATCGGTGAAATAATTTAAGTAATTTTCAGACAAATTTCCGTACTTAATATCATGACTTTTTTTCATATCTAGTGATTCTTCAGTTACTGTTTCTTCATATGTTTGTTTGTTAAGCGTTCCGGTAAAAACAGTAACAATAGGTATGTGCATGCTTACACTTGAACTTTCAACTTCAGGGAAATATGTTGGTAAAATATCAATTTCTGGTGGACTTGATAAAACTATTTCTTCACTTTTGTCTCTGGTGGCACCGGCACTAAGTTTATTAATAGCACTTTTGAATCTATTATAATATTTCATATCATGGATTTTTGTTGTAACGTTACATATGTTTTGTGTAATGTTGTCATTCGGTTTATTTAAGTGAGGAAGCACTTTTGTTTTTACTATGGTGTTAGACGATAGTGGAAATGCTACTACAGCCATATTATCATTTAATGTTACTTCGAACTTATCAAAAGTGTTTAAATTTACAGTGGTCATGGCGACAGTATGTTTTGAGTCTTCGTTGACAATGGTGAGTTTATTTGGTACAGTATTTTCTAATCCTGTTACAATCAAAGGTGTATCAGTAGCATTAATAGCAACAGTAGTTTGAAATGGTGCTGTCATTATCCCATATTTGGGTACAGCTGTTTTACTTTTGATGGTTGTTACAGCCGTCGTATTACCACCAGCGGTCACAATAGTTGACATCTTGTAACTACTTTTTCCTTTATTTGTAATTTTAGGTGAATTAACATCAACGTATGACGTAGTTTTATTAGAGCTTTCTTGTGATGAAACATTATTTAGTTCTTTTATGAAATCATTTAGTTCATCAAATGTACTTTGCGTTCCTTTCACAGCGTTTGTTGTCTCACTTGTGTCTTCATCTATTTCGCTGAGAATCATTCCTGAATGTCGTTTTTCTTTTGTTACAGGCGTAATGGCTGTCTCATATTTATTAAAACCGATGTTTGACTCCGTAGTTCTGTATTGATACATAGTTTCAGGCTTGAGTTTAGACGACACTAGTTCTATTTGATGGGACAATAAGCGTCTAGCGCCTTGTGAAGTAAATTTGCCAGTAGTGTTAGATATTATTTTAGCTGAAATTTGTTTGTTTTGGATTTCTTTTGCCATTGTTACATTGCTTTTTGTTTTATTATTTTCAAGTGACATTACTTTTTTGTTTGGCATTTTGCTAATTGAGCTCGAAGATGTTAAAGTTTCCACTTTCTGTATTCGTGTAGCATTACCATCTACTATTATCGTAGAATCATAACTTAATGGTGTGGCAGTGGTTAATTGATCACTATTCATCGTCATATTAAAGGAATATTTCTTTTCTACAGTGTCATGAAACTTGTGCACACTGGTAACATTCTTCTTACTCGTAAGCTTCTTTAATAATTTTCTTTTTAACTTCCGCATTTGACTTTTGCTAAGATTTTTTCCTTTTAGTAACTTTTTAAGCAACTTGTCTATTTTATTCTTTATTAATGTTGAAGTTTTGTTTGCGTTATTTTTGTTTATTCTTGATTCGGATTTGACTAAATCAGTTTTAGCGCGAAAAAATGCTGCAAGGCCAGCTTTAAGTTCCTCCTGATTTTCGTACTTGTGTAAGGTACTATTAATCCCTGACATGTTAAACCTTGAATTGTTAATATTTCCTACTACTGGTAAAGTTACTATCGCTTGATAAAACTCTTTTAGAACGTCTGTACCGCTTACGTTTCCTTGTTTCGTGTTATTCATACTTTCTTGTATTTTTTCAATACCTTCTTTGTAAATTGATTGAATATGATTAATAACGAGCGATTCTTCAGTTAGAGACCCAGGCATTTTGCTTTTATGTTTATTATTTGTAAAGTTTGTATGTATTGGTGTTTTAGATGCATTAAAGTTGGTTGTATTGATTTGGTGCGGTTGTATTTCTTCATTAATTGTTGTATTCCTTAAAAGTGTTTTTCGTGTTTTCTTACGTTGCGGAAATTTTGTATTTACCACCGGCGGTTTCTTTTTTAGTTTTTGCATGATTGCGGCAATTCGAATCAGATCCTCCGTAGTAACGTCATGGGACCTCCGATTCATATTCATGTTTTTCATAAGGGAGTTTGTTATGATATCGGTTAAAGATGCTGTATTATTAATTTTAGTCTCATTTACAAACCTTTTTTCAGGATTTGATATTTTTTCTATAATATCAGACCGATTTGAATGGAAATATGTTGTTACTAGTAATGGTAATTCAGTTTTGCTGTACACTCTTTCGTTTTCATCAAGTACTGAAAATTTTATTCCGTCTTTATTCGCTTCTACTCCAACTCGAATATTTAGTTCAAATGCAATAGGATTTTTTAATTTAATTTTACGTTTTGAACTTTTTGGATGTTTCGCATTTGAATTTTCAGTGTAGTTTTTAGTTTCCTTCGTCAACGTTGAACTTTCCGTCACATAGGAAGTGAAGGATTCATTTACCAAAGTAGTTTGCATTCTATGAGGTTTATAAAAAGATGATTCGGTGCTACCATTTACGTTTGTTCCGCTGACTTCTGATTTAGTAATATCATAAGCTGACCTAAATTTGCTTTCACGGAAGTTTAATTGCATTTGCACGAACTCACTTGTCGTTTTGTCTATTGCGGATTCTGTTTCTTTTTCAAATAACTGATCACTTGTATTAAATGGTTTGCTTACAAAATCTGTTACTTGCGATGTAATACTGGGCTCACCTGAATTTCCTATTATTACCATTTCATTCGATTCAGGGTTTAGGCTAGTTATTGTTGCGTTATTTTGTGCATCTACCTGATTTGTTTGAAAGGTTTCTATGAAAGAGTATTGTGTCGTTCCCATATCAGAGGTTAGAAAATTATCTTGCTTATTTGTTGTAGTATTTTGCATAACATCCGTTGAATTTAAAGGGGTCACTGTCGATACTCTTATCGCTGAGAACACTCTATCTGGGGTGCGTAAAGTTGATTCTTTAAATGCTTTAACACCTGAGTTGTTTTTTAAGTCTATGAATTCAGGTCCTAATATTGTAGTGACAATATCTTCTTTATTTTCGCTATAGGTTAGTATATGAGGAGACGACCAGTTATTTGCATTAAATGTCTTGTTTGTTGTGGTCATTGTCGGTGCAGCCTTAAGTTCGTCCTGAATATTTCTTTGCCAGTCATTTTCTGTGATTAAACTGTTTGTTGCTTCATTTATTTCAATGTTTTCTATAGTAGCTTTATTCGTTATTTCTCTCTGTGTCAAATTTGTACCGTTATTACTTAAATAATATATATCATCATGACGTAATTTGTTCCTCGTTATAGTTTCTGTCTGTGGTGATGGTATTATTTTCTCTGTCACAATTGCATCTGCAATAACACTCAAGTTTTCGCAATTTTTGTTCTTAGCCCTTGGGAATGTAATTTTCTTCGTGTTTTTAGTTTTTAAAGTGGTATAATTGATAGATTCTAATGAAGACAGACTCATTGTGGATTTGCGCATTGTATGGAATTCATCTGTCTGATTTTTATTTATAGCTATCATTCCCATAGTAGATACTTCCTTATCGACTGTTTTACTTAATTCTGTTAGAGAATAGTTTGATGATAGAGAAGTAATAAAAGTGTTATCGGTGTGGTTAGTACTTGGCCATTTACTCCCACTTTCTGGGGTCGTACTTATTTCTTTAAGTACATTCGTCCTGTTGTGTTTAGCCAAAAAATCAACAACCGAAATATTTGAGTTTATTGTGATATGTTCACGACTAACCTCTACAAGTTCACTTGGTGTTGTAGATTCTATTGGAGACCCGATAGCTATTGTAGATGTTGAGGTTGTAAGGAAGCCGTCTGTCTGATTTTTATTTCGGGCTATTGATCCCACAACTGGTGCTTCTTCACCGACTGTTTTACCTACTTCTGTTGAAAAATAGTTCGATGAATGCAAAGCATTAATATAAGTGTTCTCGAGACTGATAGTAGATGGCCGTTTCGTTCCACTCACTGGGCTTGTACTTAATGTTTTATGTAAAACTCTACTGTTGTGTTTTGCTAAAAAATTATCAGACGAAATATTCACTTTCATTGTTATATGTTCACGAGCAAAGTTTAGAAATTCACTTGGTGTTATTTTTGTGGATGTTGGACTATGGGATGATGGATACTGAACTGCTGAATTCGTGTTTTGGCTTGAAAGTATCTTCGATGCGTTTTTATCGCCTTTTGGAAAAGAGTCGGTATATATATTGATATTTAAACTTATATTCTTTTTCAATGTGGAAGTCACTTCCGGTGATGTAAAAATATGCAGAGATTCATCTTTGTCTAATAGTTTGTTCACCACTGACTCTTCATGTAGTAATTCTTTCAAACTATTCTTCGGTCCTTTGAATTTATTAGCCGATAGTTTATCACTTATCTTCTCCATGTCTGAAATAGTTGTTATTTGAAGGGTGCTATCGAATGCTTGAGTGACTTCAGTTTCTGATTCATGATGTGTTAATGGTATTTCACTTGTTAGGTTCATAGTCTCTAGTATTTGACTGTTTCTACTACCGTTCACTCCTTTTAAAATGGATGTGAATTTTAAATCATTATTTTCGTTAACATTTGAAGGTTCAGATGTAAGGTTACTTTTATTTGATTTACAAACGAGACTTTCACTTAGTGTATTTGTTTTTGCAGATTGTTGGATTTCTGGCATTTTGGTATAATTTTCTATCTCAAACTCAGTATCAACAAATTGTGTTTCAGTAGTATTACTAACAACTTGATTTTTTGCTAACTGGGAGATCAAATTTCTACAACCTTCAGTACTTTGAAAGTCTTCGCTTGTCGTGTTAAATTCTGAAAAACTAGTACCTTCTGAAATTGAAGTTGTTGTTGTATAAACCTGACGTTCAGTTTCAGTATATGGCTCAGTGCTAATTGCTGTGTGAAAGAATTGACTTAATTGATTATTTTGACTATTAATTATATCCGTATTTGTTAGAGGGTTCGTGACAGTCTTACTAGGGATTATATTTCGAAATGTAGTCATTTTATTTTTAGACACATTTTTACTATAGTCTGTTAGAATTTCTAGTTCTACTTTAGGTGTAACAGCATCTATGCTTCTCATGGTTATTTCATTTTTGGATACATTTCGTAAAAAAGTTGAAACTGTGTCTTGTGCAGTATCCTTATTCTCTTCGTTAGTCACAGATAAGCCAGTTATCACATAAGTTTTTTCATTGTTTTCGGTGCTAGCGTTTGTATGATTATAATAAGATTTTGCCTCACCAATAAAATCATGGGATATATCAGAATCACTGTCGTTGCAAGCTTTACTCACAACTTGAGTTGATCGACTTAACATTGTTTCTATGGGTGGTATTTCCGTTATTTCATTTATTGTAACGTTGGTTCTTATTGTTTGCTTGGTATGCTCATATGGCTCCTCAACCGTAAAATGAGAAGCAACTGTACTCATTAATTCAACGCTGCTTACTATATCTATAGCATTTATGTCTTCCGTATCATTTTGAATTGATTGATTGTGAAATTTCGTAAAATTAAGCGTAGATAGTGTTGTTAAAGATTTGAGTGTTGCATTTGTTGTCATAGTCTGATATTTTGCATTCATTGTTATTTCTTGAAAAATTTGATTTGTTGTTTCTGAAGTATTTTTTGTTTCCGGTGATTTCGAAGTAAAATTTAGTGTTTCTGTTTCCTTTAAAATATTACCTAATGTCACATCAAATGTGTTGTGTTTAATTTCTTTCACATATTTTGGATTTTTTTTATCGGTCCTTATCTCATTCAATATTACATTGTTCAAATCAGTTTTCTCTGATGCAAATGGTTTGGTTGTTTTTTTTCTTAGTTTCCTTTTAGCAATAATTTTTGTGACATCAGTAGACTTTATTGGAATTAACATTTGAGGAATGCTTTGTACATTTTTTATTGTGTGCTCTCTATCAAACATTCCTAAGTTTGTCAGGGTAGACAAAGTTGTGACATGGTCTGTAGTTTTATATTTTGTTATTTTCTTTGCTCTTTTTAAGCCTTCTACGGGTATAGTTTTTTGTGTCGTACTGTAATCAGTAACAGAGTATTCTTCAGGACTTTCTTTTTCGTTTGTTTGTAAATCTATCGAAAATGTCGTATTATTTGTTAAACTTACCATATGAGGATGTAAGGAGTAATGTAGTGTTGTTTTTGTACTTTGTACTGTGGATGCACTCATTGCACTTCTACTGTCGCTGACGTTTGTTTCATTTTGATGAACTAAATATGTTTTGAAATTATTTTCAGCTTTTTGAGTTATTCTTGAATCAGGGTTTGACATTTTGTTAGTATTCAATGGTTGTGATGTAGATTCTGTCCATTTTTCATTAATATTAGGTATAGATGATTCTGTAATATTAACTCGATGGGCTATACTTGTGTTTTGCATGGTATCAGCGGTATACAATTCCGTGTGCCCATAATTATTTGCCGTAGAAGAGGAAATCGTAAAAAGATGGCTTACAACATTTTCCACACCAATTCTTGAAGTAGATGTTTTTATAACTTCATGTTTTTCATGGGAAATTGGCAAGGTAACACCTGGCGATTCAGGGTTTTCTTTACTATTTCTGGTTTCGTTTTGCTTGTAGGTTATCTTGTTTCTTTCATAAAGCAGCAGTGAACTTGTTAATTCATGTTGAGATTTTTCTTCTTGGTCTTTTACATCCAATGTGTTACTAATTGGTATAGTTTTTTGTGTCGTACTGTAATCAGCTACAGAGTATTCTTCAGGAATTTTTTTTTGGTTTGTTTGTAAATCTATCGAAAATGTCGTATTATTTATTAAACTTACCATATTAGGATATAAGGAGTAATGTAGTGTTGTTTTTGTAGTTTGTACTGTGGATGTAGTCATTGCACTTCTACTGTCGCTGACGCTTGTTCCATTTTGATGAACTAAATATGTTTTGAAATTATTTTCAGTATTTTGAGTTATTCTTGAATCAGGGTTTGACATTTTGTTAGTATTTAATGGTTGTGATGTAGATTCTATCCATTCTTCATTAATATTAGGAGTTACTGTAACTCGATGGGCTGTACTTGTGTTTTGCATGATATCAGCGGTATACAATTCCGTGTGCCCATAATTATTTGCCGAAGAAGAGTTAATCGTAAAAAGATGATTTACAACATTTTCCACGTCAATTCTTGAAGTAGATGCTTCTATAACTTCATGTTTTTCATGGAAACTTGGCAAGGTGATACCTGGTGATTCAGTTTTTTCATTGCTATTTCTGGTTTCGTGTGGCTTGAAAGTCGTCTTGTTACTTTCATAAAGCAGCAGTGAACTTGTTGATTTATGTTGAGATTTTTGTTCTTGGCCTTTTACATCCAATGTCGTACTAATGTTGATTGGATTGCACGTACTAGTGTTCTCTTGCTGTAGTTCTTCTTTTAGTGCATAATCCGTCCATGGTTTATCGGGGTCAATTTTATCGGTTTGATAAGTTTTCAAATAGCTTTTTGTATTTTGTTTTGACACAAAATCATTAAGTAATACAATAGCATGAGTGACGTCGCCAAGTTTACTAGATTCGTTAGATTTTGTAACCGATAGGTGCATATCATTTTCTTTGGGATTTATTTCATTACCGTAAGTGCTTGGCTTTGTTGTAGATTCAACGATTATTTTTTCTTCTTTCTTTTCAACTTGAACTGTTGTGGCAGATATGTTATAATGTTTGGTATTATTTAATTTAGTTTCATATTGCTGTACAAGGCTTTTAATATTTGTGATGGTATTTATGTAAGTGTCATCAAGAAAGTTTGGTTGCGTTATAAAATCATTTATTAAATCTTTGTTGCACTGGGGAATTACCGTACCATTTTCACAACAATTATCAATTAGATTAGTGAGGTTTTGTCCTATATTTACTTCTATATATATCTTTATAGTATCACGTTTACGAATAAACTTATACACCTTTATGAGTTTCTTTCGATCACTTTCGGTTAAAAAATTGTAAAGAGATCGTAAATTACACTCTGAAATCTTTTCTGCTCTGATAGATTCATCATTGTCTTTACGTTTTTGATCGTGCTTAGAGTTTATTATATCTACGTCTATCGGTGATTTGGTGTAAAGGGTGTTATTTAAATCCTTGCCTTCGATGTTGTGTTTTGAAAATATTTCTTGGTCATTAGGATATAAAGTCAGTATAACTATAATGCAGTTTCGTAACGTACTTTCTGTTTGTGGCTTTTCTTTACCAAATAGACCGTACCTTCTTAATCTATATTCATGGAGATCCTTTGTTTGGATGAGTGCTTTAAATAATACGTGTTCCAGTCTTGACGATATTGAGTATTTCACAGCGGAAGATTTGTCGCTGTCGTTACTTTTATTGTACGTTTCATTTCTCTCATCTTTTCCACAGTTGGTGTGATTCAAAAACGCTGATTCTTCTTCTACCATAAATTTTTGAGTACGATTAGTCAATTCTTGTCTTAAATTAAAGCATGTGTTATTATAAATATTTCTATAGAGGTCGTATACTTTACCCTCATTGCCGCTATGCACGGCACGCTCTAATGAATGGTGGTCAATATTAAAGTAATCCTCCTTCGCTTTTAAAGTTTCTCGCATGCAAATACAAAGACTTCGCAACAATTTGAGCGTTATTTGGAGCAAATGTTCGTCGCTGGTCGCGGCGTCCACCAGTTGTAGGATCTTCATCAACAGCGGGCTGTCACTGGTCGCTAATGAGTTCTTGAGTTGTATCAATCCATTAGTTTGAAGCACTTGAGTTATGAGGCACAGAAGAATTATGGTAGTTATAGTTTTCATTTTAAGTAGGTAGTTGTAAAGGCGTCATGTTGGAAGGGCTGAGCGCGGCCGAGTAGTTAGAACAATAGTGCTGACGTAACTGTGTTTTGGTTTGCGAAGGAAAACTTTAACGGCTCCGATAAGCGCTTTGGCGGGTGTTGAGTTTTATTTTCTAAACCTCTACATGTCTTTGAAATGGTGAACATCTTTAAGGTTTTAACTGCAGGGGAAATAGGAAACATCTTTGTTGCCCCTGTAGACAAATTGTATTACACTTTGTTAATTACAACAGAAGGTAGCCTGGTTATGTTATTCCTTTGTTATTTAGAACCCAATGCAATGTTATTGGTAACAGGTAGCCTACGTAAAAATCGAATGGTGTTTTCAGCATTCATTTGACTTCTTGACTTACGTTCAATATGCCTCTTTTTAAATATTCTGATTTATTTTCGATGAGCTTTCTGCAGATTAAAAGTTGCCGTGTGTAGGAAACTATGCGGACTCTGATATACGCAAGACAATATAAGCACGTGAAATATAAAAAATACCACGATTGACAGAAACACCCAGCCCAAATACTGGCACACTCGCAAAAACAAACGAACCAACACTCAGCAATCAATGTACTGTAACTCTAACTATAGCATCTTGTTTTGTTTTTGCACAAATTTTTATCAATAGTTCACCTTGTCAACATCATTGGAGCGCCACAACATCCTTACATCCTTGGAGCAATATATCTTACCCAGTTGTCCATCTCCTTCTGCCTATCCGTGAGCGTCTCCTGCAGGCGTGGGCCTAGTTCTTCCATGAACCCACGCACCAGCCCACGCGAGTGCTCCAGCGCTTGTTGGCTCACCACCACGGAGGCGAACTCGAGGTACGACTCCATCGTCGTCTCCAGCTCCGGGACTGGCAGCTTGGCCAGTTGAACATTCTGGAACGAGACCATTTTTTTTTATAATATAACGATAATCAGCCAATGTCTTACACTGCCAGGCGAAAGCGTCTTCCTGATCACCAGTGTTATCTGTATATCAAACTAGTACCACTAGCGACATCTAGTATAAGATGTGTTCAAACTATCAATACTGTTTTAATATGTGTCTGTCATTACAACGTACGTCACACACTTGGTTGTTTCATTTTAACAGGTTATGGGCCCAGAAATTTTATCAGTGGGGCAAATTGTGAAAGTAATTGCGTCAATCAGTTACAGTTCGATAGTATATCGATTATTCTCAATTAGTTACGCAAGTTTACGCGTATGAACTGTAAACTTATTCAACTAGTGTGTTGTGGAAGACGTGTGCCGGTTCAGTGTAATGGCTGCTAACTATATAGCGAACGTACCAAAGTTGCGTGGTCGCGAAAACTATGATGAGTGGGTCTTCGCCGCAGAAAACTTTCTGACACTCGAAGGCATGATGAAGTGTATTAAGATCGAACGAGATGAAAGTAGTACAGAAGTTATCGTATCAGCTGCAGATGATGCGAAGACGAAAGCGAAACTTATACTCACTATAGATTCATCATTATATGTTCATATTAAAACCGTCAACACTACAAAGGAGCTGTGGGAGAAACTCAAGTCGCTCTTTGATGATTCCGGGTTTACCAGAAGGATAAGTCTTTTACGGAATTTGATATCCATTCGGTTGGATAATTGCAGTTCCATGACCTCGTATGTTACGCAAATAATTGAGACAGGTCAGAAACTTTGTGGAACAGGATTTGCAATAAATGACGAATGGATTGGTTCGCTGCTACTAGCTGGATTACCAGAGAAGTTCAGTCCTACGTTTATGACGGGTGAACATTCGGGCATTCAAGTAACAGCAGACGCCGTTAAATGCAAGTTTCTAGATATGGAGACCAGAAACATTCATCAACAAAAAAGATTCATCATAATCATAACAAGTCAAAACCGAATATTTCTATGAGTGGCAACACTGGCAACAGAGATGGTGTCAAATACCAACATGATAATGCCAACGTAAAAACTGTCAGTGTTAAATGCTATCGATGAACAAAATGGACACTATCGATCGCAATGCCCGAATAATTCTAAGTTTAATAAACGCATTCTCAGCTGTATTTTTGAGTGGTAGTTTCAATAAAAGAGACTGGTATATTGATTCCGGTGCTAGCGTTCATTTAACGGCCAATCCAGATTGGATCACTAACAGATATCGGAAAGTACAACAAGAAATAATGGTAGCAAATCAAGAAACTGTTTCAGTTACGTATGCTGGCGATGTAAATATTTTAACCTTCGTCAAAGGCAGTGAATTTGAAATAAACATTGAAGATGTTTACTGTGTGCCAAACTTGACAACTAACCTTATATCAATAAGCAGATTAATTAAAAATAGTAACAAAGTGGATTTCACAGATGATAGTTGTCAGATTTACAATAGAAGTCGTGAGTTGGTTGCCACTGCTACATTGACTAATGGTGTTTATAAATTAAATGTGCAAGAATGTTTGGTTGCTGCAGTGACTACCTCAGGGCTCACTTGGCATCGCAGATTAGGCCACTTGAACAGTAATAGCTTAAGAAAAACTAAAAATGCAGTTGTTGGAATGAATTATGATGAGAATTTTGTTATAAATAAATCAACGTGTAAGACATGTTGTGAGGGTAAACAATGCCGATTACCTTTTGCAAGTTGTGGAACAAGGAGTACTGAATTACTAAATGTCGTACACAGTGACCTTTGTGGACCAATGGAGGAAGCTTCACTAGGAGGTGCATCCTACTTTCTATTGTTTGTTGATTACTTCAGCCGGATGACCTATATTTACTTTCTAAGACATAAAAATGAAGCATTGAGATATTTTAAAGATTTCAAAGCAATGGCAGAAAATTAAACAAATGGAAAAGTGAAAACCTTCAGGACTGACAACGGAAAGGAATTTTGTAATAACGCCTTTGATGATTACTTAAAGAAATTTGGGATAATACACCAAAAATGTAACGCTTACACACCTCAACAAAACGGGTTATGTGAGCGAATGAATAGAACGATTATTGAAAAGGCAAAGTGCATGTTATACGATGCTGAATTGAGCAAGCAGTTTTGGGCTGAGGCTTGCAATACAGCGGTGCACTTACATAATCGAACTGTTTCATCAGTTTTAGATGGCAAAACACCATATGAACTATGGATGGGAGTTAAGCCAGATCTGAGTAATCTAAGGATCTTTGGATCACCTGTCATGGTCCATGTAAACAAAGAAAAAAGGTCCAAATGGGACAGAAAGTCTATTGAATGTTTATTAATTGGATATCCTGATAACGTTAAAGGCTACAGAATGTATGATCCAATAAAGAAGCAAATTTTCACGAGTAGAGATGTGATTGTTATGGAGAAACAGACAGTATTGATGGAAATTGCCTCTGAAGAGAATGGAAAAGAATCTGATAGGAATGAAATGACAAAGGAAACCCAGATACTGCAAGATTCAGTGAAGGACACAGATTCAACATTGACGGAAGAGACAATGGAGGATTCATCCTCAGATTATTTACCAAGTGATTATGAAGACTGTTCAGATACTAATAATCGTGATAGGATAGAATGACCTGTCAGAGAACGCCGAGCACCAAACAGGTATGGTTTTGGTGGTATATGCTACACAAAAATGGTATAGTTACTGGAACAGATCTCACACTCGAACAAGTGCTGAAAGGGCCTGAAAGAGAGCAATGGTTACAGTCAGTACAGGAGGAATTAAAGTGCTTCGAGGAAAATGATGCTTGGGAGATAGTGAGTGTTCCTGATAACTTTACAATTGTGCAGCGTAAGTGGGTGCTCAAGAATAAAATTAGTCTAGTGGTAAAGTCCGTTTTCGTGCAAGGTAAGTTGTTAAGGGTTTTTACCAGCGGCCTGGTGTGGACTATACTGAGACTTTTTCACCAGTAGTAAGGCGCAGTACTCTCAGATTACTGTTTGCTACTTCTGTGAAACTTGGACTTAATATTATACATTTGGATGTATGTACCGCATTCTTGAATAACGATCTTAATGAAGATATTTATATGCAAATACCTAAAGGGTTTAACTGCCCAGATTCAACAATAATTCTAAAATTTAAAAAGGCTATCTATGGATTGAAGCAGTCATCAAGAATGTGGTATGATAAAGTAGATGTGTGTGTAACTAAAAATGGATATTCAAAGTTAAAATATGAACCTTGTTTATATAC
>VKGM01005560.1:0-10318 GCA_007844875.1 Busseola fusca | reverse complement strand
GCTGAGACTGATAATTTAAAATCACTATTAGAATCTCAATTCAAGATTAAAGACCTGGGCCAGATAAGGCAGTGTCTTGGTATGTCAGTTTATTATGATAAAAAATGTAGAATTTTAACATTGGATCAAAGTGATTATATTGAACAATTGTTATTAAAATTTAATTTGGTTGACTGTAAATCAGTGGATACACCAATGGAAAGTGGATTAAAATTAACTAAAGATCATAAAAGTCTGCCCTATCAGCAACTAATCGGATGTTTGATGTATCTAGCCATACTCACCGGTCCCGATATAGCATTTCCTGTTGGGTACTTAAGTCAGTTCAATAATTGTTATAATAAGGAGCACTGGGCTCACGCCAAACGTATGGCGGCGGCAATCTCTCGCGTCCGGCCCTGGTCCAGGCTATGGTCCGGAGCGAGAGCGCATGGTAGGCCGTCGTATGCGCCGTGTAGTTCATAGATAGGTGGACTTTAAGCCTTAAAGCATTATCTACCAGCTTTTTGTATTCTCTATGAAGTAGTGAAGAGATCATAGTGTTTAAAGCCTACTTTTTAAAGCCTAGTCTTACGAGTGAAAAGTAAAACTTAAACATCTTTGAACAAAGAGGTTCCTCACATCTGTGTCGGTATGTACACTAGTGATCATACCTGAAAGTCCTCGTCGTCTGACCCATACACCTGGGTGCTGAGCCAGCGCTTCGGCAGTGACAGAAGAGACTCGCCCCATGCTGCAACAAATACATATTCTTAGAAAACAGATTTTATCAGACCAGCTAGTATAATTATGAGAAGGAACTTTAGCATACGACAACAGAAATGGTGGTTGAATTTCCTAGAGAGTTTCCAATGAAGTCTTACTAGATATTCAACTTATATACATATGGCTAGTTATAAAAGTTTGAAATGAGGTTTCAAGTTTCAACGTAAGAAAGGGAGTTTTTCCATCCTACGCTCGTAGTTAGATTCTTCTTATTATACAAGGCTATGCTTATCGGGTCTCCACGAGTTTCCGAGTTAGCGATAACTATTTCAAGACAAAAAGTGTAACCGTTATCAGCCGGATGTGTTGACTGTGCTGTACTCTTATCAAGATTGAAAAAATCTTCGTGGAAGGCAGTTCAGATATTTCTTTTTTGCGTCGCCACAATAAATAGTGATCATTGATTTGAAGATTTTGCCTTAGTCTGTAAAGATTGAAAATTTAAAGGCGTGTGGCGCAACTCAAATCGACGGTTTTATGTTCTTGACGAACCTTTCATAAATCTATGGACTAAAGCTAAACTTAAGCATACAAGTGCAGCACAATCGGCTTACAATGTTCCCTCTACTGGAACAAAGGCCTCCTCCAGTGTAAATAGTGGGCCATGATCCACCACGCAGGCCCAGTGTGGATTTCTGAATAGCAATTGTCGTCGAATTCTTACAGGACTATACATACTTATCAATGAAATTTCAATACGACACGGGTTATAGATCATACACCACAAATTAAATAAAATCTTAACAATCAGCCACAGTGGTTTACCAGCATCTTACGAGTTTGTGTTATCCCTTTAACCTTTACTAACACGTTTGTCGACTCCACAACATCTGTACATACACCACTAGGGGAAGATAATTGAATTAAAGGGTACAGACTACCCTCACAAGTTATGTGTAATATTCAAAATTACTCGCCGAGTTTATTAAAAATAACGTTCCTTTTGATGTGAAAAGTTTACTCTAAGGATAAGTGGTTTAGAATTATTTTTTACAAAATCTCCTAAATAATAAATGAAAGTTTTTTGGAAAAGATGACGCAAGAGCACAAGACGTGATGTATATTTAGCTTGTTTTGTAGCTTTAGGCTGAAGTTTGAATCGTGACCTGACTGAACGAACGATAGACGTGAACAGAGTGCTGATTAGATGGCTTTGGCTTTTCTTATTGCGAAAGTGTTATTACAAATGTAGAAACCTACTCACATGGTGCGAAATGGGAATTAAAAAATAACTGGCGGCATGCGGATACTTTGACGTAAGTATTGTGTGGAGGCGTTAGTTAACACAACGTAAGTTTACTCCAAGTGAACGCGTTTACATCAACTCTATTATTCTCTCATTGGATTATCGAAACAAAAACCAAACATACAAAAATTTTAAAGCTCAATAAGTTATTTTACTTCCCGCTATTTTCAGACACCTATCTCACTGCCTATCCCCTGATGTGATTTAATTTTATCCACTTTCTCCTTTCTTCCCTAGTGCTGTTCTAAAGCCCAGCCAATCGATTCTGTAAAAATCTCATCGTGAAAACTTAGGTGAAGTGAGCGTGGAGTGAGCTGTCATTCCAACTAATGCTAGGGATTGACGCTATTTACAGCTCACTCTAAGCTCACTTTACCTAACTTTTCACGTTGAGTTTTTTACAGAATCTATTGGCTAGGTTTTATTAATAGGACTGTGGAAGAATGACACTGCACGTCACAAGAGTGTGGCCGTCGTCACCAAGGAGTTTGAGAAATCTTCAAAATATTTTTTTAGAGTTCGTCTAGGTAGACGAAGATATACATAGTAGATAGGTATCTACAATGTATATCTTACAGCCACATAAATAAACACAGTAGCTCTTCGCTCGCAAGTGTTCATTCTCTGTGCAACGCCTCCTGCCACCCTCACGGGGGCAGTTTGGTCATATTAAGAGTTAGTGGCAATATCCTCTAAGGGACGCAGCTGTAAGACTTAACGGTCGAAGTAGCGACGTGATGGGCAGTACAGAGGGCAGGAGTGTAGTTTAGATGTATCTCTCAAGGCCTGTGAGTAACGAGTTAAATGGTTTGCGGAGTAATGGCGAAGTTTCGTTGGTTTAGTTATCTGTTGAGGCATTTTTATTGCATTGAAAGGCATTATCTGGCCCCGTTAACTGAGGGGCAATTCTTGTTATTTTATTTTATTCTATCTACACAATGTGTTACAACGTTGTATGTAAGGATCATGGCAGGTGTGGCTGGCGTTCTGTAGTTTTTCACTACACCCCCATGGGTGAAAGCGTGAGTTTATGAATGTATGTATGAGTCTTAAGTAATGGTGTAGTATATAATGTAGAACTTAAATTTCTTTTGGTACGAATGAATTGATGATTTCGTAACATTACGTTACATTATAATTATAACTCTTTATTGAAGAGCCCAAATAACAAAAATTAATCACCAACCACAAATTAATTAGCAGCATCAATTTATCACCGGTGATAAATTCGACCATCGCTTTGTCACCGGGAGACAAATCACCCCATTTGTTAGCACCGAACCTTTTAATTCAGTGGTCACTGTTACTGACTCAATTTGTATCTTATACATATACAGGCTGGTAGCGATATCGACGCGCGGGTTGCCATGGGTTCAGAACCTCCAGCGATGCAATTTTTTGTCAACTATTAAAAAGTGTCTTTGCATTTGACTGCGTCGGTCTACTAGGTTTTGCAAATATTTAAGGCGTACAAAACTAACATATTACAATTAAGGTGACATGTAAGCAAGACATTACAATTATAGATAATAACTAGCAAGACGGAATCGTTATACCTCTGTTTCTCAGCAGTAAACTCAATAAAGGAGTAGCAGTAACATCTGTGTAAAAGGAATCAATCAAAAAAAAACCTTTTAAAGGATCCCAGACCCTCTTTATTTCTCATAGCTGCTGGTATACTAAGTATTATATTAATAACCCACAATTTTTCTTCTTAATAAATCAAAGACGATCAAATCACTAAAATGAATGTCCTCTTTGAGAAATGATCTCCATTTCATCTGCTGATTAAGTTGGCTAACATTAAACAACCCACTGACAATTCCCACGTGATCGCCTGTGAATTGGTGGGTTCAATAAATTATCGCGTCTGTCGCTATGTGACGTCACGAAAGATAGATCGCTTCGTCAGGGCACCAGACCGGTAAATTAGACAGACATGCCAATATAGCAGGTCCTAGAGGTGATAGACACTAATAAAAAGAGAGTGATTTATGGGGCCATCTATTGACTGTGCCCTTCTCCTGCGAAAACAAGAGTGATTTTGTGTTAGGTTTAGAGTATAGTGAGCCTTTGAGTTTATTTCGGCCTTTTTTCTCAGAGTAGTCAGACAGGAAACGCCGAACTCATCTAAATGAAATGAAATGATGAAAAGAAACGATTTATTTTCTGTAAGTAGGTTTGTACAAACACTTTTACATGTCAATTTTTTTTTTCATCAAGTTTTAAAAAAAAATATACCTAATTGACGTGTAAGTCTTTGTAGAAGCCTACTTACAGAAAATAAGTAATGAATTATTAGCGTATTATTATGAAACTCAAATGGAATTGAGCATGACACATGGCAAGGCGCAGTGAGGGCAGTCGAGTGAAGCTATTTCAGAGCGCGCCCATAGACTGGAAAACGAGACGAGTGACGGTGTCCGGCGGCGAGATGGGCAGACGACGTTGTTGCCATTGAGGGCAAAACCTTGATGAGGCTGACGCATGAGCGTGGAGATTGGCAAAAGAAAAGAGATGCCTATGATCAGTAGTTGCACGCAAGAAGCACAGAACCGGTCGACATGGAGGTGCTTGGGGCAGGTACATGTCCAGCAGTGGACGTCTTCCGGCGGAAATGATGATGATGACGCCCAGCAGAGGGTAAAGTTAGGCTGTGGATAATGCCCAGCAATGGGTGAAGTTGGGCTTGCCCATGAGATGATTATTACTATACTAGTGCCATTTTTTAAGAGTGAAAACTGTCTGAAATAAATGAATTTCATTAATATAATTAAAAACCAAACCCTTGCTTAGGTACTAATTCACAAATAACAACCATCCCTGTACTTGGAGGGGTCCGTAGCTAAATAATACCAGCCGCACAGGTCGATTGATCAGGTTAAGCTACGCTTGCCGCGGTTGGTCTGTGGATGGAGTTATCATCTTTACATACCGAGACCCGCCGTACATCGGAATGTGATTGATGACAATCGGTACGGGTAGTCAGAAGCCCAAAAGCCTGACAACTAGTTTTACCAAGGGGTATCGTATTACCCAATAACTGGGTTATGGAGGTCAAATAGGGAGTCACTCCATGTAAAATACTGGTATTCAGCTGAATCGGGTTAGATTAGAGTGGAATCCGACCCTAACATAGTTGGGAAAAGGCTAGGCTGATGTATCATACGTATACTTGATAATGACCCAAACAACAGAGTTGAACCCAATTGATTATAGAATGTCGTGCCACCGAAGTGTGTAGGTGATATTTGCCTAATTTATTTTACGCTTCTTGGAACAAATGTTTTTTTAGACTCTCTTAAGTAGTTAGTAAAAGTTACCAGAAGTGTCAAGTGTCTACCCAGCTAACCTTATTGATGACCTGGCCTACGGAACCCGATTCTGTATTCTGTAGGTCAGACCATCAATAAGGTGCCGCTACATTTGGTGGGCCGTAAATTGTCTGCCACCGTCATTTGTGTCCCGGCTCGGGTCGACCGTGAGATGTAACAACTTGCGGTGGGCGGGACAAAAAATAAAGCATATATTTATTTTAATTAGTAAAATAAATTTTTACACACATTATCTTAATGAACAGGTATTGAAAAGAGTCATATTACTCACGTCGCGCTAACGACATTATCAATTTCTTAGCATAATTCCTACAATTTTTCAGCTGCTGAGACACAAGCCTCCTCACGGTAAGAAGGAGTGGGCCGTAATCCACCACGTGGGCCCTGTGCGTGTTGATAGATATCACATGTCTTCGCATTTTTAGTTCTAGGACATGTCGATTTCCTCACGATATTTTCTTTCACCGTTTTGAGAGCAGTGGTGATGAAATAATTTACACAAAGTAAAGCGGAAGGTCTTTCAATTAGCAATAGAGTGCAGTATATATACTAGACATTAGATTATCGGATCATGTTCAAAACACACTCAAGATCGGGAGGTTTGGAAGGACAGAGGGCAAGCCTTTGCCTAGCTGTGGGACACAATATAAATTACCGAAAAAAATACTTTATTTTCTATATCTAAACGTAGATCTGGCGTAACGATTTTGATTTGGATGGATAGCAACATGAAATCTGCTAACAATAACAAACACCCTCGTGCCGCGGGGGTGTATTATACACGTGCCCCGGCCAGGTGCCCAGGTGCTGGTTCACATGGGGCTGCGATTAATATTAATTATGTTGTGAAAAAAGAATAAGTTCTAACTCAATGTTTTTTTACAATTGCATGTCTGTTATCGGCATTATCTATTTGATAACATTAATGGCTAATATTGTATACCTATTCACGTACCTACCTTGGTAGTCTTTGCTATTAAACATTCACCAATTCGTGTTTTACATATTTTACTCACCGCGCTGAAGCCAGTAGCCAGCCAGTAGTATTGCTACCTTAGGACGCACTTAGTGCATCCCAAGGTAGTAGGCTACTGGCTGCTAGGGTGTTGCGGAGTGGAACACCATAGCAGTCACGTATGGCATGCGTGGTGTGGTGTTTACCGTAGTAGTCCTAGGTATGATAGCAGGATATTTTACACTACCCTTGTAATTGACGTATTTATATTATGTAGGTACCTAAGCTTTGAACTACGTACTACAAGATATTAAAATTTTCTTTTAATTTTCTTCCTTACTTGTTTTAATCGGCGATAACTTAAATTAATGTCATAATTAGCATACTTCAAGCATAATCAGCCTATAATGTTACCACTGCTGGGATACAGGTCTCCTCTTGAAGAGAGAGAGTGGGTCATAATCCTCCATGTGGGCCCAGTGCGGGTTGGTGGATGTCATATTTGTTTGATTTTTCTGGTTTTAGGATATGAAGGCATGCGTGAGTTCGAACTCAGGACATGAAAATTAAAAAAAAATAATGATTAATATATTCTACTATTCTCTCATAATGATTATTCACAATTATCATAATTAGTTATGTAATTTCAAAACTATTGGTTAAAAATCCAATTTATATTAAATTGATTTGCGATGGATCCAGTAACTACACACACTTGTAAAGTTTTTTAACGTCACAGCTTGAATAGATCTCCCTGTAGTAAGTATAATTAATATCCTCCCGTCCCCTTGTGGCAGTCAGGTGTACCGTCACACGAGGCTCGTCTTATAACTCCACCGTGTAAGAGAAACTTGGTAAAAATCAATACCTAGTGAGCCGAATTCGTTCGTGTTGGGAGGCGGTGCTCGGAGGTACCTTACTTTGTGTATGTTGGAGGGTAGGTAAGTTGATTATGTTTATTGGCACGCAGGGAAGGACTCGGAGTAAAGAATGCTTAACTAAATTAAGTTAAGCAGTCTTTACTCTGAGGAAATAAACATAGATTGCAGAATGCATTCAAACGGATCATTTTTAGATCTTGCTATTGCTCAGACAATACCGATCTTTTCTTATCAGCAAGCCGAAGCTCGAACATGTTTAAACCAAATATGTAAACGACCACAATTCTTTCGACGATTGTTTGCGGTCAGGGACTAGGTAAATTAAGTAACCGTAAATGTGTTATTGTCGCTCGGAACCCTGTCGAGTGGTGGTGGATAGCTATGTAAATGTGTTATTGTCGCTCGGAACCCTGTCGAGTGGTGGTGGATAGCTATGTAAATGTGTTATTGTCGCTCGGAACCCTGTCGAGTGGTGGTGGATAGCTATGTCAGTGTCCTTTTTGTAAACAATCATGGCCTTCTAAGTATGAACCAAGTGCATGGCCATGAGGTCCATACTTAATATTATAACAATGTTCGCTTAAGATACGTTCGAAAGGGTATCTGTAAGGGTGCTGGGGAGTTAATTGCGCCACTTCTTCTTCCCAGCGAAAACACTAAGAAGCGGTGAAAGGCGGCAAGTGCTGATTTTTGGCCTAGTTTAAATAATGATTTTGATGTTATCGTCGGTAATCATCACACTTGGCAGACAAATTGGTGATTGTTCTACTACCACAGCAGTCAAGAGGACTGAAATACAAGCTTTCTGTTGCCTTTTCCGACACTCTGTGTCTGTTTTTTTTCTGGGAACGTCGGTCAGAACTGACTTCTATATCAAAATCATAACTTCCAGCATTTGACGAGATGATACTATGATGTTTGACTTTAGTGATTTTATAATTATACTAGTTTCTGCCAGCGACTTCGTTCGCGAGAAATTTATTGTTTCCCCCGCCCCACCCTGTCGCATCGCATCGCATGTCTTACTTTGTACCTATTTGTTTAGTGTTATTTATGATTATTTTTGTTTTTGCTCAACTGTTAAAGGGCCTAGCGCGATGTAGAGTTTTTTTTTTGGTGGTTGGGAAATCATCAAATGACCTCTCCGGCTCTGGGCGGAGCGGAAGGTCGTGTCAGACTCACCACCCGACCGACCACCCGTGTTCCTTCACCTGCCTATGCGCCCCAGGGACCCCGGTTACTCTTTCCAACGACCCACGGCCCTGGGGCGCCCGTAGCCTTCCTCAAGAATTGTACTAATAACTACATGCTATACTATTATTAATGACTTGCTACAAATTAACAGATAACAGTAATACCTATACTTGATAATGACCCTAACAACAGATTCATCGAACCCTCTTGATTATTGAATGTCGTGCCACCGGAGTGTCGGTGCTCCAAGTTATTCAGTACCTACAGCACCTACCTACTCGTCATTATTGCTGCCACCATCATTTAGGTAGATGGTATCGTGCAACGCGATGTGTTTATAATGTTAGCTGTTATTATTTCATTTTGGGGACACACGTGGGTGTTGTGACCATGAGATGGCCAGCAGGTGTTGTAGGTGGGAGCATTGATTTAAATTCGAACGATACTTGTACTGTGTGTTCACGCCCTTTAAAATATTAATGCAGAAACGAAATGTGTACTATATACTTACAGGGTGACAGCTTACAGGAAGAAGCGTTTCGCCTCGTCTTTATACCGCGTACATCGAAGGACTGGAACAATTTGCCTGCGGCGCTCTTTCCGTCTGATTAGAATTTAAGTGTCTTCAAGGCTAGAGTGAATAGGCTCATAATAAACTTGTGCGCTTTACCACCATTTATTGCATCACTGCTAAAAAAAAAGGTGGGCAAAATTGCAACATTATATGTCTTATAATTTTATCTTCTTTTTTATTATTAATCTTAAGTTTAAGAAGTACTTTGTTAAAAATTTATAATTCTAGAGCGTTCAGTAAGTAGTTATTATTACCATATGTCATCACCTATCTGTAAGATTGGTAGTTGGCAACTGTGCAAGTCCGGAGTTATTGTAATTAAACCTTAATAAATAAATACAGCGCCTGATTAGTCTAACTTTAATCATTGAAATATACTTGATATTTGCTTTACTTGGGTGTTATATTGTGGTTACCTATATTTTTTTCAATCTAATCATAAAACTATGGGAAGGTTCCATGGCTTGACTTTTAAAACCATGTAGCAGGGGTATTTTGTGACAGCATATTTTTTTCATAAGTATCGATCCTATAGAAAATCGTTCTTAAATTATCATATTCATAGAACAGCTTGCATTACATAATACCTATGTCTCTGAGATTGTCACTCCTTATCGCAGAAGCCCTGGACGTCGGGAGTCAACAGCCGACTCCCGGTCACAACTCGGTCGGGTGCAACTTAATTATGTATCTCATGTGTTGGTAACCTGTGTTAAGGAGGTTCGTGGCTAAATAAAAACGGCCGCACGGTTTCATCCAAGGTCTGACTCGATGACTGTCAGGTCCATTATACAGATAGCTCTCGATAACTCCCGTCCCTCAAAAAGCACGTTCACCCTTGGTCCCGGCTGTCATTTGTTGATCTTTGTCGGAACTCAGATTTAATTTTGAACAATAATAAATAATCAAATTGCATTAAGTACCCGAAGAGTTAGGCAGAGGTATACTATCTCCATATATCATTATAGTACCAACACCTACATTTTGTGTTACACCTAATTTTTTTCATTCATAAAATTGCATCTAATTAATATCTGGTTGTTCATTTCCAATCTCCCACATCTATTTATAAAGAAGTCATAGTTGGTTTTATATTCTAGTTTAAATCATATTCCTGAACAAAAAAGAAAAAGAAAAACATTAATGTCTGTACCTATATGTAAAAAGTTTTGCATCTGCCTCCCTAGATGGCGTTGTTCGTTGAGAGCCGATTCCTGAATCGCGCTATGGTTTCGTTACCGGCGAAACATGACTACCGCGGACGAGTGTCTGCTAACACAACAAACAGTCAGACCCTTGTGGGTTCTAATCCTATAGTAATTTTTGAACAAGTTGTTATTATCACAAATAACAATCTTGCTATTATAC
>VKGM01005557.1:32516-43023 GCA_007844875.1 Busseola fusca | reverse complement strand
GCCATGAAGTTTTCCTTAAAAAAGTATTTACACTAAAGTTCAAATCTCTTTTCATGTTAAATCTTTTTAAAACTAATGTTGGTTGCATTCTTTTTTGCAGTGTATGTCAAAATTATGATTACAGAAAAATAAATGCCTGCATTCACGATGTTTGATGATAATTTAGTTTATAAAATATTTACTTCTAATAATGGATAATTAAACTTCGTTTTTATAACAAAAATAGTGCCTGGATAAATGTGAAAATTCGCGGGTTCAGCAATACATTTTGTTACATCGGTTTCAATTTCAAGGTTAATTACTAGTTTATTATTGGCTCATTTAGATATTGTTCCCACCTATTATTATTTGTTGTATTTGTTTTTTTATGTTTTTGTGTACCTACCTATCTAGAATGTAGTAAAATTTCGCATAAGAGTTAGAAATACTACTTAATTATTAATTTTCTATGAACGACACACGAAAACAGTTATGAAATTAAATTTCATCGGGAGTTATTTGAGATTTGAATCACCCATACTCAGCATAATAATGTTTCCATTGCTGAGACATAGGCCTACTCTCTTCAAGAGGGGATGTGCTATACTTTTTGGTTCTTTAGGAAAATACTGCCTATTTTAAAATTGTTATACGTATTCCGAATCTATGTACATAGTTATTTTAAACCTGCCTAAGTAGCTACTAGTATGTTCATTTTCAAGATAACTTTGACAAAGGTAGACAGGAATTGTTTAATAACAGAGGGAACAGTTTGAATAGAAACTTCACGGTCTACCCTTTGAGCTCTAACTCCTATAAAGTGTTACGGAAATAGAAATATTTTGCAAATATATGATCTATATCTTATATATAAAAATCTCGTGTCACAATGTTAGTTACCATACTCCTCCAAAACGGATTGACCGATTTGTACGAAATTTTGTGTGCATATCGAGTAGGTCTGAGAATCGGCCAACATCTATCTTTTTATGGCAAAACAACGTTTGCCCGGTCAGCTAGTCTATATATAGTAATAATAAAGTCGCTTTACGCATTTGTCTGGGCTGGTAAACAATAGATTTTCACGACAATGTAGACATGCGGTTTTCTTTTTAATACATTTAGAGAATTTTATTCCGGAACGATTTGGTACTAAGTTGCTTATCGCTCGTTAGCATCTGCACACTTGACGAATGAGAGCTAAACCAAAAATAGTGTACCATTTTGACCAACACGACACTTTTTATTATTTATAGTTCTGTGATTCTTGCGTCACAATGTTAGTTATCATACTTCTTCGAAACGGCTGGACCAATTTGCATGAAATTTTGAGTGCATATCGGGTAGGTGTGTCTGAGAATCTGCCAACATCATTTTTTTTTTAATTTTAAAGAAACTCGATATTTTGACATGTTATATTTACGTAAGCCTGTGACAGAAAAAGTCGTATTTGGGTAAAGTCGTAGTCCTGCCTAAACAACCATAACTTTTTATGGCGTTGCAGATATTTTTTGTCGCATTCACACGAGTCTTGAGTCACCATCCTTATCCTTCCCACCCTCCTGGCTATATTACAACTTTCTTTCTTCCATAGTCATATTTTGCTGTATGTCGAGGAACTCAGGTTTTCTAGCCTAATCAGCTTATTATGTTCCCACTGCTGGGACACGGGCCTCCTTTTTGCAAGTGAGTGTGGGCCCTACCTTATCCACCACGCAGACCCATTGCGAGTTAGTAGACGTAGCATGTCTTCGAATTTTAAGTTCTAGGGCTTCCTGGTACACTGACGACATTTACATTGTCATAGCGAAATAAGTATACCTACTTATTAAAGACAGTTTGTTGATCCAATTGCTTAGAGAAAGGCAACTACAAACTCTTATAAATAACTAGCTGACCGGGCAAACGTTGTATTGCCAAATAAAATAAATAGATGTTTGCCGATTCTCAGACCTACCCGATATGCACACAAAATTTCATACAAATCGGTTCAGCAGTTTCGGAGGAGTATGGTAACTAACATTGTGACACGAGAATTTTATATACATATAAGATAACACCGTACGCAAAATACGCGCATTGTCGTGGAGTTGCGGACACCAGCCCGTTTTACCTATTACCTTATTACCCTATATAAGATAACATTCCATTTTAAATAACAGCCATTTAGTTTCATATGGGACGCTGTTACCAAAGTAACAAAAACCTTTTTGCCATCATCAAATAATGATAAGAACCTGATAAGGAAAACAGAACGTTTAACTGTGTCAGCATATAGGTATGTATTTAAAACATCAGTTTGTTTCGTATTGACTGTGAATGCTTAAACGCTATTGCACCATACTTAAAATAGTACACAGTTCTAAATTATCTTGATCTATATCACTAATGATAGAACATCTGTTTACGCAGTAACCAATTTTGAACTAAACAATAAATATTTTCGCTGTAAGCCATCCAGTGTTCACTAGTTGAATTACGTATATGTTATCACACGCACTAGGTCAGTTCATTGAAACAGTCGTAACTACAATATTACTACGAGAAAATAATAGGTTCATGTGTTATATTATTTATTATGTTTAGATTCTTTTTTTTCCAGGTAACGTGTTGAATAAGTTGTAGCCGGTCCAGGAAGATGTCGAAACGTGAGTTTTTTTTTTATATTGATTGTAATCTGGTGTCAATTCCCACCATTGATAAAAGTTTTAACTGCACTCATGAACAAGATTGCTTGTGGAATTGTATTACCAAACTTTTTAGGGTTGGATAACAGAAGTAGCTATTTGTTGACAGTTCTTTGAAATAGGTACTTCGACGCATAGTACAAGGGTCCGCCTCCGCCATGACATAAATTTCACTTATTAAAGAAATTATTTTATTTATTTAAGAACTTACTTTAATAATGACTCTTATCACTGTGTAAGGAAGTGTCATGTTTAAATAATAATTATAATGGATGTTAATTGCGCAATACATCGAGCTATCCGGTAAAATGGACAATGAGGACATAGAATATATATTAAATATTTGCTTTAGGCACTTAACTTACATACATAGTTATATATTTTTTTGGACACGAGGCAAAACTATCGTAGGAGGTAGCGTTCTGTATTTTCTGCCTACCCTCATGGGACCAAGGCGTGAGGTTATGTATGTACAGACGCTAGCACATAAAGCTAATACAATCTGTCAAATTTCTGTAACACATTTCAACTTTATCGCTAAAGAATTAAGGTTCAATGTTGATGCCCCAGGACCGTGGGTCGTTTGAAAGAGTAATCGGGGTCCTTGGGGCGCATAGGCAGGTAAAGGAACATGGGTGGGTTTTAGTCAGTAAAAGTCTGACACGCCCTTCCTCTCCGCCCAGAGCGGGGGAGGTCATTTGATGATTTAACACCCCCCAAAAAAAAAAACAGTGTCTGTTAAGCATATACGTCAGCATTCAGGCACTCTGAATATCATAGCTGAAGAAGAGTGCTTTTACAATGTACCTTTGTGCTTAAAAAAAAAGGTTCAAGGTTGATTGCGATAATTTGACAGTTTCCTAGGTAGCTTGACATGCTGGCGTCTGTATTTAAATTAAAAAAAAAAAAACGTAGAGTCCTACCACAATAACTTTAACACTCGTTAAACGCGTGTCTAATGTCGCTGTTACGTTACGTCAAAGTCCATATAAATAGGTGGTGTAAGGTGTTTAGCCTTAACAACTGATAAACACCGTTTTGTGATAGGTTAGTATTTATCATGACTTGTTGTTTATTAAATATTTCCGTAGCAGCCCGACTGGATTTGTGCCCTTTAATTAATACTATTGATATTTGATAAGAAATCGATTCAAATTTCTTTGCCACAGTATATTAAATTATACTGTGACAATACTCGCTCCGTATTACATGGGACAAACGAAATGAGGGTGTACTAAAATGAAATTAAGTACGTATATCTTCCTTATCTTAGGAAATACAGGCGTAATGCTGTGTGCCCCAGGGCCGTGGAGCGTTTGAAAAAGAGTAACCGGGGTCTCTGGGGCGCATAGGCAGGTGAAGGAACATGGATGGGTTTTAGTCAGTAAAAGTCTGACACGCCCTTCCACTCCGCCCAGAGCGGGAGAGGTCATTTGATGTTTTCCCATCCACGAAAAAAGAAGGCGTAATGCTGTGTTATGTTGTTGACGTGATAACGTTTTATAAATCGATGAACGTCGGGTGCATTCACGAAAAAGTATGACCCATTGTCGCGTTCCGTCTGAGCGGAACGTGCAAGTGAGAGCGCGGAACAATAGAGAGGGCACGATCGGCCTAAGCGTTCGGCTTGTAACGCATCTATCTCTCTTCCACTCCATCGGTCCATGCGTCCGAGTAGAAGAGAGACAGCGGCAGCACACAACCTTATGACTTTATCCATAAAACTATAGTCCGTAAACCGACTTTACAGACAATCAATTTTTGTATTAATTATTTTTTTCAATGAATCAAATGAATAGCTATGGTTCCCTATCCAACTACAAACAAATGCCTTCTTCACCACTCATCACGTCCCATTTACCAAAATATTGGACCATCAGAAAACTCCGTTAATCATACCTTTAATTGAATGTAATGATCGGTTTAAAGATTTCTCCATCATTATTCAAACAACTCAAGCTGTTACTGATGGCTAAAATTATTCTAAAGCACCATTCTAATTCCTTTTCTATTTGTAATTTATTTAGCATCCATTCTATAATACCTACACGTTAGTCAGTGATGACCTTGGGCGGAACAAATGTACATACAAAATGGATACCACAGCAACAGATCGATGATAAATGTAAAATGAGCAACTTACGACAAAATGTCGATACTGTATAGTCGACCTCGTAATCGGATTACCTCCATGAATGTTGTCACTTTTTTTTTTATTGGGTTTGGAAATCATCAAATGACTTCTCCCGCTCTGGGCGGAGCGGAAGGGCGTGTCAGACTTTTACTGACTAAAACCCACCCCTGTTCCTTCACCTGCCTATGCGCACCAGGGACCCCGGTTACTCTTTCAAACTACCCACGGCCCTGGGGCAATGAATGTTGTCACTTGCGTGTCATAAATAGTCATAATGCCGATATGACAGGTAGGTTGTTCAACTAAAATCGAACCATGTTAACCCGGTATTAGTGAAGTCAAATTCAAATAAAATATTTAATTCCACATTAACTTACATGGGCACTTATGAAACGTTGAAGGTGCTAGCGTCAGAAGGTAAAATTACTAAGATTGATTGTCAAAAGTGGTAAATAATTACGAGGTCGGCTATCTACTGCCACACCACTATTATAATAATTATTTCACGGTCAATGTTTATGAAGCATGAAATTACCGCACTAGCAAAAATATCGTCGCTGTATAATTATTGTGTTGATATTCGTATCGGTAATTTAATAATACTCCAATGATTTGAAATAGTTGAACGAAGGCACAATTTTACAAAATTATGTACGTACTGCAAAATGGAACTGGCATGTACAGTCACCTTAAAAATAGTTTCATCACCTTAATAGAACATAATAGCCCTGTTTTGTCTGCTCAATACACTACCGAATTTGCTTTCCCGACTCAGCTTTGTAATATTCACCCATTTTCTTTACATGTCTATCAGTGTCAAATTTTTAATGCGGTCTGATTAAAAATGTGACACTGAAAATTTAAATACTCGTAATTTTAAAAACGTTTACAGTCTGCTGTGTGCTTAGTGCGAGTTTATTTTACGTTAACGCGATCGAGACGTTTGTGGCGTTTGGCTCTGTGATTGGACCGCTCCAAGGTCACCGGTTGGAGCGGCCCAATCACAGCGCCGAATGCCATAAACGTCTTGTGATCGCGTTAATGTAAAATAAACTCGCACTAGGCCCTATGATCTCAGACTTAATCCGTCAAAAATACATCTACATTTTTGACTATATTTTCAACGGTTTAAATTACGAGAATTGGCCTTCAAGTCATTAAAAATTATTTTGGTTTCGGCCAACTCGACATTGGAGAAAGGTTTAATATAATTTTCTATGCAATGGTCTGCTCAGTGTCGTAGCTTCAAAAGGTAATATGGTTGCTGACTGGATAAAGGAAAGAATACAAAAACTAACGAACATAAAAACTGCACTATACCTAATACTATTATTAGGTATAGTGCAGTTTTTTTAATCGGGCTGGTATCCCGCAACTCCACGACAATGCGCGTATTTTGCGTACGAGTGAGATCAACGATCATCCAATCCACCGCAGCTCCTCAAAGAAGGCCAGCAACGCCTTGATGTTGCTAACCGTCTCGCGTAGGGTACCTAGGTCACCGAAGTATTTTGCCCTGTATGTGGCGACCACCGGGCAGTTTAGCAGCACATGTGCCGCTGTTTCGTCATTCTCCATGCAGACCCTGCACAGTGGACTGTCCGTAGCTTCTATGACAAAGAGGTGTTTATTAAATGAGCCGTGGCCAGTTAAAGCTGCAGTAACTGTGCGCAGCTTTAGTTTATTTAGACGGAGAACTTGCTTCGTGAGGCGGCCATCTATTTTGGGAAGTGCTTCCTTAACCTGCCTGCATTCGCTTAGTCCCGTCCAGTGACTGTCGTGCTGGTCTCTAGTGCGTTTCCTTACCAGAGATCGTAGGTACCCGAAGGGGAGTGGCGCGATGGGTTCAGGTCCCACTAGTACCATACTCGACCCCTTCTTGCCAGTTCGTCAGCTGCGTCGTTACCTAGCAAACCGGTGTGTCCTATGATTCATTGAATGATTATATTATTGATGCTACCCATCTGGTTAAGGCGCTGGTGGCACTTTAGTTCAATCCTGAATCAACCGTGTAGCTGTTCAGCGCTTGCAGAACTGCCATGCTGTCTGAGAGTATGCGGATAGAGTGGTCTTTTATCTCCCTGGCCATAATGGCCGAAGCGGCAAGGGAAATGCCCATGCATTCACCCTGGAACACTGTGTTGTAGACCCCCAATGGCGCGGCTATATGTATACGTATGTTGAAGTCCTCCGAGAAGACTCCAGCTCCAGTGCCACTACCTGTTTTGGATCCATCCGTGAAAATACGCAGCTCTGCCGGGCACAACCCCTCACATCGGCGATCCTCATGGAGTTGGACGCTTTATTTTTCATCGAAGATAAATTGTTTGGGTACCCGATCATTTACAGCTTTCGTAATGGGGAACTCCTTGTGGAGTCCCTCGAGCAACGCTGTATGTAGTGTATCTCTCTTACCCCAGAGATTCAATGTGTTCAGACATACAGCCGCCAACGTCGCCTCCTGTTTAATGAACAGGTGGAGTTGCGGTAGTCCCAGTATTGCTTCAACCGCTGCAGTCTGAGTAGTCCTCATGCAGCCCGTCGTCGCCATGCAGGCTAGTCTTTGCATGCGTTGTAGTTTGTTGGAGGCTGTAACCATCTTGGTGCGGGGCCACCAGACTACGGCCCCATTGGTGCTCATGGGGCGGATCACTGCGGTGTACAGCCAGAGTATAATTTCAGGGGATAGGCCCCCACTTCTTACCTATAATTTTCCTGCACTGCCAAAAGATCACGCAGGCCCTGTTTAGCTTATTGTTCAGATGACTGCTCCAGTTCAACTTACTGTATATTAAGACTCCGAGGTTCTTGACCTCGCTGGCCAACTGGAGTTCTGTATCAAACAGTTTTGGTAGGCAAAAGGGCCTAATTCTCGTTTATGGGTGAACATGACTAGTTCAGTTTTAGTGGGGTTTACTGGTATATCAAATTCCCTGCACCATCTTTCTACGATACGTAGCGCTTGCTGAGTTAGGTTGCAAATCGTGCCCGTCACCTTCCCCAAAACAAGGATCGCGAGGTCGTCGCCGTAACCTACTGTGTAGGAGTGGTTTGTAGTATCATTAATCACGAGATCCCACAGGACAGCACCCCTCCTTGGGGGCAGCCTCTCGCTATCATGGCCAGCTGCTGTTTACCCTCTAGGCGAACCACTAGTTTGCTTAGCATGTTTGTAATCCAGTCCGTCAATATCTGTTCCACTCCATGCCTGGAGAGGGCGCTGTTGATGCTGGAGAAGTTAGTTTTGTCTAAGGCTCCTTCGATATCTATGAACGTGTCCAGGTAGGTACCCTTTTGATGGATGGCTTCCTCTATCCGGCTGACCACCAGATGAAAGGCGGACTCGGTCGACTTACCTGAGCTGTTGCTGTTGCATGTTGATTACCGGGCAAAGGTATAGTTTTCAGTGCACTATCTCTCAGTTCCCTATCGTATAGCCTTTCTAAGGTCTTTAAAAAGAACGACATTAGGCTGATTGGTCGATGGGATTTGACGTTTGTGTAATCACCCTGACCCGGCTTGGGGATGAATATAACCCTCACTTCCCTCCATCCTTTAGGAACATATCTGAAGTCTAGACAAGCTCGCGTCAAGGGCAGCAGTCTTATTGCGACAGGGTTACTAACCCACTGCAGTAGCGCGGGAAACACTCCGTCAGGACCGGCCGCCTTAAACGGATGGAAACTCCGGATGGCCCATTGGAGTTTCTCCAACGTCCCTACTAGCATAAAGCCAATCACTCCTTGATGGCGTTTGAATGACATCCTGCTAGTCGATCGCCTGCGTGAAGATGCATCCCGGGAAGTGAGTTGCAATTAGGACGCGTCTCGCTTCTTCTGGCGAGGATGTTAATGTGTTGTCAGGTCTATGGAGGGTGGTGGGCCCAGGTGTATTCTGCTACGCCAGTACTTACTTTACCGTGCTCTCTTGCTGGCAGGATTCAATGCTACCACAGAACCATGCCGTAGTAGCCTGAATCTGATGCATTTCTTGTAGCTGGATTTGGCTGCATAATAATTATCCTAGTCCTCATCCGCACATGTATTCATGGCTCAGTTCAAAGCTTTCCTAACCTTACTACGTTTGCGCTCCAGCTCAGCACCCCACCAGAGTTGTTTGCCCGGTGTGCTGCGGTGCTGTAAATTCTCACCCTAAATTGAGTTATACCCATATATATGTATATATTACCATGTATACACACAACACAACACAATTTAGGGTGAGTTAGCACTCCATCTTTTTTACATAGTTTGTTCCAATAGTATCTCATTTCTTTTACTTCAAGGTCCACTAACAACAATATAGCCAAAGGTCCTGTTACTAAGTGACTGGAAGGGTCGGAAACTGGCAAACTCGCACTGCATACCAAGAAGTCGTAAATCCGATTCTTTGGTCGAGAAAAGCGCTGTAAGTTGGCTTTTGAATTTGAATTACTTCAATTAGCCTGTCACCTCTTTCATTATCACCTACTAAATACCGTTATTAGCTGATTGTGGGTGGAAAACAGCAGCTTGATTCTTCACGAATGAAATGTAAGCGCGATATCTTATGTATTTATTAATATTTACAACTTTATTTGTCCACTTTAAAAATACTGGTATTCAGCTGAATCCGGTTAGACTGGAAGCCGATCCCAACATAGTTGGGAAAAGGCTAGGCAGATGATGATGATGATTTGTCCACTTTAAGCTGCATATATCAGTTCGAAAATTTTAAATAAAACCCCCAAAAATAAACTTATATTTTCAAATATAACATAATTAGTAGTTCATTGTCCTACGTAAGGTAGGAGAGTCAACTACTAGAAACGGGTTATTATGGCATTCGTGAACGATAGGTTGGCAACCTCACAGGCTATTTGCGTATTTGAATTGAGATTTCAATCGGTTTCATTCATATGAGGCTGCAGAGAAAGACCACTGTATTATTTGCTGACTCTGCTTTCGATTAACTAATTTGTTTCTGTTTCAGAAGAATAGGCTATTGAACTAATCTGCAATCGGAACTTATTTCCCAAAAATATAAACCAATATAAATGTTTATGGAAAATAACTCTTACACAATAAAGTTCAGTTTACCCTACAATTTCAATTTTTTTTAAGTTTTTCGTTAGTACTAGTCACTCTGAAATCAACTTAAGTTCGCGCCTTCTCTTACTGAAACTCCAGAACGCCACCAGCTAGGATCCTTATATACTGCTTTAGCTTTGTTCAAGTTCATACATCAATTTGTCATTGGAATAAAGTTGATATTAAATGTTTAACGTGAAATGGGTATGCAGCACTGCACAAACCAACGGCTTAACGTGTTTTCTGAGGCACGGAGGGTCTTGGTCTGCAAAGATGGTCACTCATCAACCAACAACCAATGGTCGGACCAACCGCGGCAAGCGTAGCTTAACCTGATCGGTCGTCCCGTGCGGCTGTTAATACTTAGCCACAAGGAACAAAGACAACACAGATTTTTTAACACTGACAATAAAAATGAATCAGTGAGGCGCCTGCGACACTGGCAGAAGACAATAAAACAACAACAATCAAAACAAAATACCAATTGCAGAGTGGCAAAATATTTACTTTTGTAACATACAAACAACAAAAAGCAGCTTTAGTGTAGCTACTTCATTAGAAAAAATAAAACAGTAGTACCAATATAAAGTAGTACTTATTTATGGGTACCTAGTAATTTGATAGTAATAGGGGCAGAG
>VKGM01005557.1:13733-24770 GCA_007844875.1 Busseola fusca | reverse complement strand
GTAAACAACCTGTCTTAGGATATATATAAAGACAGAGTATAGTTTTTGTCGTCAATAATGTTCATTAGTTTAATTATATATTAAAGTAATTTTACCCAGAAAGGCGTTATCCCGTGACATGTTTGATCGTGTGCCAAATTTTCCTATCGCTCATCATTGCTAATGACTGATTTTCTTGTTGATCGACATAATTAGTATCCAGCTTAAAGATCACCAGACAAAGTCTTATGTAGAATTTCCAATTGTCCATAGAAACCATAATAAAAAGAAAGCAATAAAACACTAACCTCAGATAAACACGGAGCTGTTTGTAGTGCAGGCCAAATATGTACGCCCGATATAGCTGTTTACGTATTTAATGCGTTAACAAAACGAAAACAGAGCGAAGCGCTGTGGTGTGCTTATGACAGTTAACATATCGATTGTTTGAGGAACCGCGATACCTTGTACTGAATTATTAGGTGGGTGACGCGCTAAGTGTGTACTATTCCATGGTCTAGATTTACAATTTGTTACAGTTTTACTTTCATATTTCTACAAACAATAACATTTAGCACTTACTACTTTGCACCAAATGACATGACATACTTTGACATATGTGAATCAGTAGATAAATATAACTGAGACAAACATAAAGAGCAGTTGTTACGTTTCACAATCATGTAATGAAGATGGAAATACAAGAATTTAATGGCCCCGGTTTAGACAGAAGGGTTAGTAAATTTCATTTGAAGTTTCTAGTGTTTTTAGAAACTTAAGATTATATCCATTTGTTCGTTTTTTATCTTTGTTAATTTACAGAGGGTTTGATTAGTATGTCCTGGACACCCTCACAGAGGCAATCTATATCAACATATATATGTGTAACTGATGTGCTCGATATAGATATAATCTGATATATTAAAAAAGAAAGTTCCGAACAGCTTGATAGTTAATAGCCTGTACCTATTAGCCTTTGCTCAATGTTCAGTTCCCAGTTTACTGCACTTAAATATAGTGTTAACAACTGCTAACAAATTTACGCGGAAATGACTGCTAGCTAAACACGTCGACAATGTCAACTATTTCGGAGATATCATAATTCCACTTGCCAAGAAAACTCGGGTAGTGGCCCGTCACGCCCTCTTCAGGGCTTTCTTTCCTATTGGTATTTATAGAAATTTATTGCGTCATATTAGTATTCTCGCCCATGCAATGCTTTTCGTTGGTCAATGTCACGTTAAACTAAAGAGAAGTTTTCGTATCCATGTTGGCGTTAAAATTGACGTTCACAAATTCAATGAAAGCTTTCATTCATTTTGGCACGAAATTCTAGTGTATATATATTTTGGTCTTGATAAAAGAAGATTAAAGAAAGATGACATGTGTGTGTCTTATACATTAGAAGTCAGATATACTGAAAAGAATAATCTTGTTTTTAAAGATATATTGTCATTTGAAACACATATATTTTACGCTGTTCAATTCAGTTTTTGAAGTAGAATTACAACAATACTTATTTCTAAATTTGTGATCATACGAGACCGAACCGAGAAAAGCGTGGACAAGAGTTGCACGATATGTGTCACGTAGTTTTTTTTATAAATACTCGGTCACAAAACCGGCACATTTTTCAGTTGGCATCGCGTGAGCAATTTCCTTTTGACCTTGTATACTAAATTCAAGATCAGGTTGCTTGATCTCTCACACATTATGTTTTTCATAATTTTATTTTGATGGGTTGACATCCGTCATTTTTGCAACTGCTTTTTAAATTATCACCATTGTCTCCAATATTCTTTTTACTATTGGTTTATAAACATCTTATTTAATCGAGGATTTCCTGACCAAGGCCTCTTTCAACGACTTTGTTTTTGAATAACAGCAATGTTATGTCTACAATTTATTCATGCTTTCATGCGTTCAGTAAACAGCTAGTAATAAGGTCATAAAAAGGGAGGATGAGAAGTTAAGGAAAATTGTTATTCTTCGTATCATTTTAACTAACAAAGTTTAAGTGTAAGATTTTAGGCTATTAGTTCCAGCCTTATTTCAGAAAAATCTCTCAAAAATTTCACACCGTACCCGTTCACTACTAATGACATAACATTTTATGGTTTGCTGATTCTATCGCCAAATTATTATTTTTTTTCTACAAGTGTCTTTGACCCGTTCATCGTTCCATTTATCATTGTGCAAACTGTAATAATAATATACCGTAACGTGTAAGAGTGCTCCACGTTCCGAGTGGAGATTTGGAGTTAGTGGGCCAACTATGTCATTAGGTTAACGGAGAAGCATTCGTATATGATTTTAGTAACTTTGACATAGTATTTTTCTGTGGGTTATATAATTTAAGAGATCTAAAACGCAATTTTGTGTAGAATATGATAGTGAAAATACCTTCCAAATGATGTTTTACGATGAATTCACACACAATACAAAGCTTCTTGAATCCATTTAAATTTATAGCTTGCATTGCAACAGAAATACCTGTAAAGTCATATTAAATTGTATGTTTAAATATGTTTGTCTCATTATCCACTACTAGGTCGTCGTAATAATCCAATGCGAGTTTGTTAATAAGATTACACCTGATTAGTGCCTCTTACGTTGGAAGGATTCAGTGCGATGGCACTAAACTTGTTTACTTAGTTTATTATGAAATCATTATCCAGTACATTGCTTTTTCTATTATTGCTTTTACGTAACTATCGACGGTTTTGTTAAAATGCTCAGTATCGCCATTATCGTTGTAGATTGGGATATGACCAATCTTTGTTGGTTTAGTAATGTAATCATATTATAATTTCTATTTTCATTACAGGGGCCCGAAATGGTTCGTGTATCAAAATTCTACAAAGAAGCGAAAAACGGTCGTTTCCTTCGCTACCTACATGAAGACACACGCACACTTTACGAAACTTTCCGACGGGGCGTCAAAGAATCAAGTTAGTAACATATTATTTTGATACAATTTCCTTACACTCAATGTATTCATAGAATTTCCTTCAACGAACCGAAATTCTCATTCCATTTAGTAAGATATTTGCAACTTGCAAGTTGTGCCGGTTCTATTATTATATCCTACTTATACGTTTACATATCCAATTGCCTGCACTCCTACTAACAGAATGGTCCGCATACAATTGCAAAGGTAGGGAGTGCCCCAAGGCGTAATTCTAAGACCCACCTCATTTCCCTCCAACATTTCCGCTCGTTAACGATAAATACGATAATACCCCACTATTACAAAATATTGTTAACATCATACACGAACTGGTTTACAGGATACAGTTAAACGTAATTTGTGCCACTAGAGTAGCCGGGACACTAGGTTTTTTTAGTTTTATACCACAATACACGGGTTCTTTGTGCTCATTGGCTCAATAAAAATAAAACATTGGAAAAATGAAGCGAGTTTATATTCTATGGAATATTCCGCCACTTAACTACTGGTCGAGTTGAGACAGCTTTATGAGATTGAAGACATGATAAATGAAGACTATAATAAATACCTACAATGTTAAATGACAATACGTTAATCTCATTGCAGATAATGGCAACTGCCTCGGTTGGCGCGAGGGACCAAATAAGCCATACGTGTGGCAGACATACAATGAAACCCTACTGCGAGCGAAAAACTTCGGCTCAGGACTTATATGCCAAGGGCTTGCCCCTGGCCAGAACACATTTGTGGGTAAGTTTCCTACCAACTTCCAATAATGACGACAAGAATTTTCCTTATATTAAATCATGCTTTGTATTTCCAGGTATATATTCACAGAATTGCCCTGAATGGGTGATGACAGAACAAGCTGCCTACTGTTATTCAATGGTCATTGTTCCACTGTATGATACTCTTGGAGCAAATGCATGTGCCTTCATTGTAAATCAAAGTACGTATAAACTTTTACGAGTATATAATACCTATAATTAAACTGTTGATTATTTTTCATTTATTTTATGCTATAAGTAAAGCTGAAACTTTAGTATACAATTATACATACAGATAAAAGCTATAACGTCTACGGAATTCCTTACATTCCTTTTTTGTCTAGACGATTGAATTTAGATTTCTATTCTCTCTGTTTCTCAGAAAGCTATTAGAAAAAGACAAAGTATTCGAGAAATGTCCCAGATTGGAATCAAACTATTTCCTTTGTTCGTTCCAGCCGAAATGACTGTAGTTGTTTGTGAAGACGACAAAAAAGCCAATTTGCTTCTCGACCAGTCGCCGAGATGTTTAAGGAAACTGATCACCATTAAGGAGGTCTCGCCTTCCACGCATCAAAGAGCGAGAAGCCGAGGCGTTGAAATTCTTAAGTTCAGTGATGTTGAAGTACAAGGAGCGCACAGGGACCACCCTTGCCATGTAGGTATTTTTATTGTTTCTCGTTTTGTGTAAAACACTTTCAACTTCGACGTTGTTCATATTTTTAGGTCTAAGCTTTCTTCGTGTAATTAAAGTGTAATTTACGATTTGATAAGTCTTAATTCGAACTAGATTCGAAAATCTCTTGTGAATGATCATGTTTATTCTATTCTATTCTGTCTCTGATGTCAGAGATTAACAATTTTATATCTGTTCTTCCAGCCACCGAAACCAGATAGTGTATGCACTATCTGCTATACATCAGGAACCACAGGGATGCCCAAAGGCGTGATGTTGACGCACGAGAACGTGGTCGCATCCATGTGCAGCGTCATCATGCAACTTGGCGAGCACCGCCCCATGAAACATGACGTCATGATCTCCTTCCTACCCCTCGCGCATATGTTGGAACGGTGCTGCGAGGTACGTTCAATGAGGAATAGGAATGATTACAAAAAAAAAAAATCTAAAAGCTATTAATGAGAAAAAATAATAGTACCAAGATTATTATAATTGAATAATCATGCTATAGGGCTTACAAATTATCTGCTAGACAGAGACTCCACAATTACTTCACAAATGACTACTCACATATATCAATATAACAGACAACCGCCAGATATTGTCCGTCGCGACTTCCATGGATGGCATACATGTACCTCTTTATATTTCCTTCGATTTGATTGATTTTAATGGATTTTTTTGAAATTATTAGTTTAAACATTTTTAACGACAGTTAACATCCCCATTAACGCATGAACACGAAAGTGAATTCAGAGTTATTTTAGTACCATCAAATACAGACCGCCCTTCATACAGTGTTCTAATTGTGTAATCGTAAGATGTCATCATTCTGCAATTAAATTGTCTTTGTGTTTGCCAAGTGCAATGATAATATCATGTACAATTGATGCTGCTAAGATCACACACTCCGCTCACGCACATTCTTCGTTGTCAAGTTCTGTAATATGATTAAACTGTTCTATTCGTCTCATATTCGTTTAATTTCTCTTCCCAGAATGCTCTCTACATGGTAGGAGGAGCTGTGGGTTTCTACAGCGGTGACATTAGACGACTAGGTGATGATTTAACTGCTTTGAAGCCTACCATGATGCCTGCGGTACCCAGACTGTTGAACAGACTCTACGACAAAGCTCAGGCTGAAATATCTAACTCCAAAATAAAGAAGCTGCTTTTCAATATGGCACTTTCGGCGAAGGAGTCAGAGTTAAAAAGGTAATCATACAAATTATTTAGTATCGTGCTTGAACATAAAGCAATGCAATTCACCTAATGAGATCGTAGCTATTCATATACCGGAAACAGAGGGCCCTATTATGAGTAAATTTAACATGATTATAGTCTTGTTACTTTTTGCTTGTTGGTACTCGGCTAAGCGTGGTAATGTAATTTCATTTTACAAAATGGGACCATTCGTTGCTCTACTTTGAGTTCCTCTTTGTATTAAATGTTGGGCAGAATGATTAAGCATGACTGGACCGGAGATCTTATAATGTCTTTTACAGTTAATATGTGTAAATTATCTTTGCAGGGGTATTGTACGCAGTGACTCCGTCTGGGACAAGCTGGTGTTCCGCAAGGTGCGCGAGGGCATGGGCGGGCGCCTGCGCATCATGGTGGTGGGGTCGGCGCCGCTCGCCGGCAACGTGCTCACCTTCGCGAGGTGCGCGCTCGGGTGCTTGGTACGTACTCATAACTACTCATGGGCGGGCGCCTGCGCATCATGGTGGTGGGGTCGGCGCCGCTCGCCGGCAACGTGCTCACCTTCGCGAGGTGCGCGCTCGGGTGCTTGGTACGATAACTATAAAATTGCTTTTTCCATATAGAACTAATATCTCATATGTTTCTTCTACTATTTCGTGTTTTCATACGAATACCAATTGTTTGCGGCAGCGCAATCACAACGTTCTTTAAATATTGGTATGACGGCATTCGTGTCGTGTATTATTAGAAATTGGCCATCTAGAAGGTATGACAGGTTACTAATGAGGGCATATAATAGCTCCCATTAAACCTAGTACTACTTGGCAATAAGCCGGCCACGCGGATCAAGAAGGTTCACTAATGCTGAATACGCTTTCTCGACTTTGGCTTACATCATCTGGGAATTTTGTGTGGGGATAGTACGCAATTCTTACGTTTACGATCTAGAATGAAAATACTTGTCACTAAAATAAAATGGTACCACATTATCGTCTGAGCGCCTCAGAGAACATTCTAACAATGTCTCTGACATCAATTATATCCTCGCGCATATCTCAAATACTATCCAGCCGTATGGAATACCGCCAACAGTCCTCTTAGCTATTTCGAGAGCGGTTTTGCTGTTATTTTATTTCACAACATTTTGATAGCCATAGCGATTATAACAACGTGTTCATATATTATTTTGACGGCCATTCTATACGTCGGTGCTATTTGTTTTCTTTTCGCCGATATGATGTTCATATCATCGACTTCTATTAAATATTAG
Organism: Busseola fusca; assembly: GCA_007844875.1. NCBI lineage: Eukaryota > Metazoa > Arthropoda > Insecta > Lepidoptera > Noctuidae > Busseola > Busseola fusca. Next base: position 17,922 of record VKGM01005557.1, on the reverse strand, counting down.
AAGCAAAACTGTTTGTGCTTTATCTATGAAGATCATCGGAGTCTCTTTAAAATTTTCATTCACATCTATTGTTGTCATATGAGTCACAGCGAGAGGCGTTTCTTGATTTGGTTTAATAACCACGCCTACAGCTACAGTGTGAATGACCGTACAGTTTCAGGTTGCTGCAAATCTTTTGTTTCTTCAAATGAAGGAAATTAATTTATACGGCATTTATTACTTTGTAACGGGACAGTAGATCACGATTTTTATTTTGACATAACCAGGGGTCCCTGGGGCGCATAGGCAGATGAAGGAACATGGGTGGGTTTTAGTCAGTAAAAGTCTGACACGGCCTTCCGCTCCGCCCAGAGCAGGAGAGGTCATTTGATGATTTCCCACACAACTAAAATAAAAAAAAAACAGATGGAAACCGTACCGTCATGTACTCGTTCATTTAAGTGCTTTTTATAATTCTAGGAGTTGTTATTTTTACTACCCAATGTCCGTGTCTATTTAAACAGATACGAGAAAAAGATAGATTTTAAGATAATATTTATAAACTGTGTTCTTTGCCCATTCATATCCACCCACATGCTTAATCCACTTTGAATTGTTGAGTGTTTGTCTTCTTTTACATGAGTATCTATACAAACAAGCTCATTGCTGGTTTTTTATTCAGCGATTATCGTCAAGTTGAATCGGTTTACTACTGTTGATATGTTTATGATATCATATTTGTCACTCAACTCATAATTTTCCTTTTTCCTCAGATCGTGGAAGGCTACGGTCAGACGGAGTGCACGGCGCCAGTTACTCTCACTGTTCAGGGCGACCACGTGCCTGAACATGTCGGACCTCCCGTCGCTTGTTGCAAAGTGAAGGTAACTCTAAATGATTGAAGTTTTATAATCGCTAGTTTTAAATTTGAGAAAGAACTAGAAAAGGCGTGATGGTAACAACATATTGCAAACTTGGGTGATATAAGGACGATAAAACTCAGGTGTGTATTGGACACTAGAATTTTTATCATAATGGTTGAAGAGAAGGTATATCTATAGGAGATTTTTGGTTCATAGCAGCTAAGAATAGAAAATTTAGATTGAATCACAAGAATCTTGTTTATCTAAATTGAATCTTATGTTAAAATAGCACAAATCTGATTCACTTTACCAAACGATCAATATACTTAACACCTATCCGAGATATCGGCACCTGCCAAAATATTATGACTCAAACGCTTGACAAACAGCCGATAAATCCAGGAATCTGTAAGTGGCCCCGGGAAATTTTAGCTGTTTACTCACTGGTTTTGGCTTATTTATATACCTTTGCGTAATTTGAGGTATGTTTGTGAATTTCTATAACAAAAATATCTGGAAAATTTACTACCGCACTGATCGACCTTCGTGCTCTATGATAAATGTGATGACATAGACATTTATACATAGCTGGAATTCTAATTTATTGCTGTTCTTTTAAAATCATATTTCAGTCGTTGAGATATTACGCATTTAACTGGTTTTGAATGTAAACACTCTAAATGCAATTCATCAAAATTTTATGGGTTATTTGGTTTTACTTAGAGGAAATCATAAAATGCTAGGGAACATTTACCCATTGCATTAATCTCCCTCGATAGTAATTGATTTTTCCCTAACCTTATCTATTATTAGCGTATAGGTCACAGCTACATAAAAACCTTAGCGGTGCTTTTGTGATGTGTAATAAGGCTATTTTGTTTTATCGTTGCTATTAACCCATCTTTATGAAGATCTAATTCTGCTATTTCCAGAGGCGTTGCGCTGTTATCCCACTAGCCCATTCGTTGCCAATTTTGTTTTTCTGTTTCTTTCATCAGTTAGTAATCAACTTATATTTTATAAAGCTTTTCATGCTTAGTAATGCCTAATATCCTTTGTTGGCAAACAATTTTTTTTTAATGTTATAAACTTGTGCTTGACTGCGATCCCGCCTGATGGTAAGCAGTGATGCAATCGTTGATGGTAAAGCGCACTAGTTCATTATGAGCCTATTCACTCTAGCCTTGAAGACACTTAAATTGTAATCAGACGTGTGAAGACCGCCGCAGGCAAATTGTTCCAATCTTTCGATGTACGCGGTATAAAAGAAGAAGCGAAACATTTCGTCTAGATCGTAATGGTGTTCACAACGTAAGGGTTGATACTCGCCGTGCGACGAGTTGTCCGATGATGGAACGGTGATGGCGGAATTAAGTCATGTAATTCCTGCGCACACTCTCCAAAATGCAGCCTATAGAATACCGAAAGGCTAACCATACGCCTGTGCACCAGGCTTTCGAGATTGGTCTTCAACAATCAATCAGGCCAGCTAATCAATCTAGTGGCAAATGACAATATCTATATCATCGACCAGCAGTGCGATTCTGTAAAGATCTCACCGTGAAAACTTAGGTGAAGTGAGTTTAGAGTGAGCTGTGATTCCAATTTTATTTTTCCAATTTTAATTATTCCTCAATTAATGCTGCTCGGTGACATTTTTACAAAATCGATCGGCGGTTATTCCTGGTTGTCTTTTTAACACCGACATTCTACTTTTGACATTTTGCGGTCTCTGGTCAAAATCTCTCACCGAGAGAAAGCCTGTGTCCCGATAGTGGGAAAATTATAGGCTGATTATGCTATTATGCATTCCGTCGCAAACCAAGTTTAACTTTCTACCTTCCTCTTTCCAGTTAGTGGACGTGCCCGAGATGGAGTACTACGCGTCGCAAGGCCAAGGCGAGGTGTGCGTGCAAGGAGCCAATGTGTTCAAGGGATACTTCAAAGAGCCAGAGAAGACCAGAGCTGTCATCGACCAGGATGGGTGGCACCATACCGGAGATGTTGGAAAATGGTTGCCGGTGAGTTTCTTTTTTTATTCTATATTCTGAAATGTCTTTATTTGACTGCACCAGGTAAGACAGGAAGACGACCCCAACTACTATCCGAAGATATTTCTCAAATATCTTTTAGATTACTTTCAGAAGATATTTGAGGTTGTAGCGGTATCTACAACGCCACATGCGAACAACGCGTCATACTGACGTCATGAAAATCCTGCATCTCGCAAGCAGAGTTTACCGCGCAATTAGCACACATACAACTTCCCAACATCAACGGTTGGACAAGTGTCCGCCATACACGACACTCCTCTGGTCGGAGGATCCTCCTTTTTCTATGGAGGATGAGTGAACTTTACACCCTGTTCCTCATACCTCTAAAAGGTCTTGTAATCAATATTAAAATAGATTATTTCTAATGATAATTCCCAAAAGCTTGAAGGCTTTACCTACATGTAGGTACTCTGAAAAGACATCCTTCTAGAAATCTGTCAAAAAGGTCAACTGCAGTGGCAAATAAACGAATCTGGAAAAAGAATCCTTGACATATAAAATGGATTGATAATTTTGTTTCAAAACTTATCTTAGATGGTTAGCTTTGTATTCTCCCTTTGTTTATTGAGGAGGTTGTAACGATTTAATTCATAGCAATATTATTCTCAACGTCAAGTGATTGCTATTACTTTATATTCGTGCACAGCTTTTTTATGACTTCTCCCGCTCTGGGCGGAGCGTAAAGGCGTGTCAGACTTCTACTGACTAAAACCCACCCATGATCCATTACCTGCCTATGCGCCGCCAGGGGCCCCGATATCTCTTTCAAACTACCCACGGATCTGGGGCAGGCATCGGTCCTTATGGACCCCATGCTATGTTGACTGCATCTCTTTGAGGCGCACGCGGAACAAGACGCGTCGTCGACCCGGGCCTGGTCCTTACCGGGCGGCGAGCGGTATAATGCACAGCTCTGATTCGTTTTCGATGAAAATTTAAGCATCTTTTTATTATATTTTCAGAACGGCACCCTCAAAATCATCGACAGAAGAAAACACATCTTCAAACTGTCACAAGGCGAATACATAGTTCCCGAAAAAATTGAGAACATTTACATTAGAAGTCAGTACGTCGAGCAAGTGTTCGTACATGGCGAGTCTCTTAAGGTAAACACAACAGGGTTTTTAATCGATTCACTCTTTATTATTTGTTTTTTTTATTGTTATAAACTAGTGCTTGACCGCGATCCCGCCTGATGGTAAGCAGTGATGCAATCATTGATGGTGAAGCGCACTAGTTTATTATGAGCCTATTCACTCTAAGTAGAGAGAATAGGACGGAAGACGGCAGTTG
>VKGM01005547.1:8393-19236 GCA_007844875.1 Busseola fusca | reverse complement strand
ATATAATTCCACAACTTTCACACCACGCCATCTAGTCTCATACTAAGCAGAGCTTTGTGTTACGAGTACTAGATAATTGATAAACATACTTATATATTTCTAAATACATACATATTATAGATAAATTACACCCAGACACAGAACAAATGATCATGCTCATCACACAAACGTTTGTCCTGGGTGGGAATCGAACCCACGACTTCCGGTATAGCAGTCAGGGTCACTAACCACTAGACCAACAGGCCAGTCAAACTTGTTGTCGTTGAATGTTGTTGTCAAATTTTGACAACAACATTCATTGTGTGATGATTCAAATTGAGAGTAGGTAATAGGTATAGGTAATACGGGCTGATGTCCGCAACTCCACGACAATGCGCGTATTTTGCGTACATAAAAAAAATTGAGTAATAGTATGTTACGCAATTAGGAAGCAGGAGTCATAGAAGCCTTTACGGAAACTACTACTAAAACATAAGAAAATTTACACATTTTTACGATAAGAAAGTGAACGAAACTTGTCAGGTGGTTGGGTTGTCACCTGTCGGTTTTATTGAATTGGGCCCTTAGGAAAGTCGCGGGAAATCGCTTTACATGGCGATGTTTGTGGAAGCCTAAAATAGAAAGACATGGTTCCTGGCTCATTTGTCGCTATATTTAATGGCACGGGTTAAGGTAAAATTTCCAAAAACAATTTCTTGACTAAAACTCACAATTTCAGAACCTCGACGACGCTCTAATGGTACAAAAACATTTGAACGATGTTTCTAGAATAATAGGCGGTCTAATGTGTATTAAGTGCGGCGTCAAGAGGAAGTACGTCAAGTCTTACTTGCTTCACATTGACTCGTGCCATGAGAAACTGAAGACCGGTGAACTTTCCTTCATGTTGATGTGTCAAGGTAAGAAATGTTATTTATTTATGGAATTAGAAAGAAAGAAAGACAAAAGTAATAATTTTGCAATTTGTTTGATTTGCATTTGCTACTGTATACGACTCTTTTCGCGTTTGTGAGATAAAGGGCGCGGTTTTAGAAAATGCGCTTGCGCATGTGTACCAACAAAAACGGAAAGTTCGCATCTTGATGATTCTACTGTTTATATTCTTTTCCTAATGTTATGATATATTTTTTATTTCAGATATCGTTGAATGTGCTATCTGTGCTGCAACGATGGAACCCAAAGACTGGCGGGCTCATGCTATGGAGCAACATTACAACATTGCCTGGGTGGTCGGGGACAATCCCATTGTAAGTCTTAATCATCATCATTTAAATGCATCACTTTTTGATATCCAGCCTTACTTGTTCCTCAAACTATGTGAATACTTGTTGAATCTGGTACTTGTTGACAGGCCTATGCTGTCCTCCCGTACCTACTGTGATTCGGAAACATTGTATAACCCAATTATTTATAAAAGAGTAACCGTGGAGTTTCTTGCCGGCTCTGCTCCATAGGAAACGACCAATGATGATGCACTTCTGACGTTTCATAAGTGCACATGTGGTTTTATGTGAAATAAAATATTTTGATTTTGAAATGTGCAAAAAAACCATGATTTCATTTTATATTTCAGGAAATAAATAATCCATATGCAGTAGAAAGTTATTTGAAGGAGTATCTGCATGCACACAATAAATTAGTTTGTAAAGTGTGTAAGGTAAGCAGGGTATCGTTCGTCGGATTTTATGCTCACATCATCACTTGTGGCAAATCTGAAAAGGTTAGTAAATTAAATATCGAGCAAACCTGCACCCTAATTACGTAACACATTATTAATCGGAATCTGCATCATTTTGAAGCAAATTTCTAAACCATTGCTTCATAAGTTCGAAACATTTATCTGCACAACACGTAAATAACGCAATGAATGTCCAATCGATACCAACTAGTCTCAATCATTTGCCGAAAATGTGTTCGCCGATTAGGCTGCTGTTCCAGTCCTTCGATGTACGCGGTATAAAAGACGAGGCGAAACGCTTCGTCCGGATCGTAGCAGTGTCAACAACGTAAGGATGGATACTCGCCGTACGTCGTCCGATGATGGAACGGCGATGGTAGATGACGGAGATGGTGATATGAGTTAGTTATTTACCAAATCTTTGATCACTATAAATAGGTATAAAGTGCCATATATATTATACTTCCTTTTCCATATTGTTGTAAAATAAATACTGTTAACGCTAATTATTTCCTAGCTAATGTTAAAAGACTTAATAGTTTAGATAAGTATCATATAGATGTAAATATTACCTTATAGATAGATAAATTTCGAATGATACCTATAGCCAAAACGAAGTAACATAATTATAATATCTGTTATCGAATAAAGTGTAACGGGTCTCACTAATTGTAAAATAACTTCTACTTATGTACCTATGTATTGAACAACATTCTTCAAATGTATAGAAAGTTAAGATGTTTATACTTATTAGATTTTGGAAATATCGTGACGCTGAACACAAATATTGTGCGAACTTGGCTGGCCCTCTAGCATGCGCCTGGTTCTATTTCACTCAATGAAATTACAACACTCTCGTAAAATTGATTTTACATACAAGTTTACAATACACAATAAAGTGAAATTTATTGAACATGTACTATTACGGTACCAACTGCGTAATACTTTGTAAATAATTTTAAAATAAATTCACTTGAAGTTATATGCGTCTCACTTATATTTTTAGTAATCCCTTTTTACTTGCAGAATTGCTTGGGGCTCGTGGCTAACTGATAACAGAGCTACGCGAGCCGATCATGCGGCGGTCAGTTCGGGGATGAGTGACATTCCATTAAGTATCTAGACCCCTCCATGCGTTGGTCCCGGCTGTCAGTCTTACATGTTTTACAGTAATTACGGGTAGTCAGAATCCCCAAAAGTCTGACTACCAGTCTTAGCTACCGAGGGGTATCTTGTTACCCAGTTAATTGATTGTGGAGGTCACTGAGGTCAGTTAGGCAGTCACTGCATGTATAACACTGGTAAACAGCTGCATCCGGTTAGATTAGAAGCCTACACCCAACATAGCCGGGAAAAAGCAAGCCAGATTGATTAGCAGAATAAAATACAAATTGAAATATTGGAATGATATAATATGTACTTAAAAAGGTTTAACTTAATTCCAAATTTACAAATAACTTACATGACAACTTAAAACTAGAGCTTAGCAGTGTAAATGCATAAGGCGGCCCCTAAACGATCAATTATATTGTTCAATATTACATATTGCGCAATATTATTGACCGTAATTGTGCAATAATTGAACGAAAGTTTGTGCGAGTTTAATTTTTATTGCACCATATTTTTCCATTGCATTTGGATCGTGTAGGGTCATTATTGCGCAATATTTTTCAGTCTGTATTTCGTCTTGACGGTGCACAGTGCACGTGAATAATGGCCGAAAAAGAGGAAAGAGAGTTCATTGAATGTATCCAATTGTATAGAGAATTGCCGTGTCTGTGGAACGTCAAGAGCAAAGAATATCTTGATCGTGATAAAAGAAATGCTGATTGATACGAAAATATTGCACTGTTCGTATTATTGTGCAATATAATATTGATCGTATGCATTCAAAGCGCCATTCAATCTTACTGTATAATAAAATGTATTGTACAATGGTAGGTCTAGGGGCCGCCTAACACTATAAGTAGCAATGGATAAACTAGAATTCGACGATAAAACGGTTTTCCTGGGAATCACGCTCGACTCAAAGCTGCAATGGGGTCCTCATTTAACATCTCTTGCGGGACGGCTAAGTTCAGCAGCTTATGCTGTAAGAACAATCCGTCAATTTACTAATGTAGGTACCGCGAGGCTAGTCTATTTCAGTTATTTTCATAGTATACCGTAAGACATATTTAACGGTATTTTACTATGGGGACGGGCTGCAGATATCGAGTCCGTTTTTATTCTGCAGAAAAGAGCCATCAGAGCGATATATAGCCTCCGCAGGCGCGATTCTCTAAGGGGACTGTTTGAAGATATTAACATCATGACGGTACCTTGTCAATATATCTATGAAAACATTATGTACATAAGAAAAAAATTAAATCTTTTTAGTAAAAGAGGTGAAAGACACAATTATGGGAATGGAATGGGGACTGGGAATGAAAGTTGTACGGGAATTTAGGGATATGCCGGTTGAATAAATATGGATACTCAATGTAAGCAGATAAAAATTTAATTCGGTGTTAACTACTTGAGGTTTCTAAGGCAAGTGTCAAAAAAAAAGGTACTTGAACCTATTACAATAATAGAACAATTAAAGCTAACTAATACAAATTGCTGCTATGAAATAATGACCAGGCGCTTAAATATTAATAGGTCGCCCGAGAGCGACCGGCGTCCAGTAGCTGATGAGCAGACCGAAGCAGGCTGATGATGATGCTCCAACAGATGGTAATAGCCTCCATTACTGATATTGGATCGCAGGCTCGCTCGACCTCCCTAGCCCAATCACCCTCGATGTGACCGACACGCACCGACCAGATACTGCGCCAGAAGGAACACATGGCATCATCATCCGGCAGGCACGCGTCGGCCACAACTTGGTCTGGTTGTTCCCAACCCCTATAAACCCACCTTTCATTGCTTTGGAAAGTGCGATTCTGGGTGTATCGTTCCACTCGTCGCTTATACCGACGAATATGTTTTTCCCATGCATACACTTTCTGCTTCAGGAAGTCGATGCGCTCTGTGACACGGGACATATAGTCCTGAGAGCTAATATTAGTACCAGAGAAGGCCCTCTGGTTTCGGTCGTGTAGCTCTAAAGTTATTGGCAAATTTGACGTGAGCTTCACGACATGCTGCTACAGCTGCGCAGTACAGAATCGAATGGGTATCGGTGAGGTTTTGGCAGGCATCAAAATAATTTGATAACTACGCATCCAGAGCCGCCACCAGCGCCCTATTTTTGTTATGCATGGGCAAACGTGGTAAGCGTGGCCTAAGTTCGGGTGACATGGATCGATATTCCCGAATCGTAGTCTCCAAAGCATTCCTTATTTCCTCATTGCACTGGGTACTTACATTTGTAGACCTATCATTAGTCCCCTCGTCAGCATAGCATATTATTATTATTATAGTATACGTGTGAGCACTTTGTACTTGCTATTAAGCTATCGTTTACTGGGTACGTCTTTCATTGAATTGGGTGTGCTCTGGCGGTTGAGAGTACGTCATGCTCACTCTAATGTCTCGCTGGTGGTGGCGTGTGTGTTGGATCATTAAGTTCCCTTCAAAATGGTTGAGCTGAGTGGTGCTGATCTATGCGTCATGTTCGCGAACGGGCGCCGCCAGTGGAGACTGGTCATCTCTTAGCTGCCACAGCTTATATCAAATTCTGAATTGCATTTTTCTTTTATATAACAGACGCTTTTAACGTGCACATCTTTCCGCATCGTTCTCACATGGACAAATTCAACATGAATGATGTACTTAATCAAATATTCTGTAACAAATATAAGATTTTAAAAGAGTGTCCGTGGAGTTTCTTGCTCGTTCTTCTCCATAGAGACCGACGCTTTGGAATGGGCGACTAGCTTCATCTTACTGACTGACCGGGTCGGCCATTCAGTGACAATTCAAAAGTAATTGGTTTATTTAAAATAAATGCTTTGATTTTGATTTTATTTCTATTTTTTTTTTTTGTGAAATAACTACATTTGCCCGGTCAGCTAGTATATTATATAATTGGTTGAGTTAACCGACTAAATGTAATACCAGTTACTTCGGTTTTTAAGCTACGTCACAGTTGTGATCTTTTTCAACAGCAACGTTATAACAAATTATAACGTTGCTAAATTGAAGAGTACAACTACACCCCAGAGCCGTGGGTATTTCGAAAGATACACCTGGGGCCCCTGGGGTGCATAGGCAGGTGAAGAAACATGGGTGAGTTTTAGTCAATAGAAGTCTGACACACCCTTCCGCTCCGCCCAGAGCGGGAGAGGTCATTTAATGATTTCCCAATCACCAAAAAAAAAGAGTTCAATTACGATACGGTATCGAATGACGATTAGTCGGATAAATAAGTCACATAGTTGTTTGTTTACCTTTAGTTAGCTAACTAAACCGATGGAGAAACAACTAAAGTTCCATGCCACGGATATTAACTGGCGGGACTGCTTGATGTTCTAGTGATCGCAATCGCTGTACTGCTAAGCATGAGGTCCTGGGTAGGAATCTCGGATCGGGCAAACTGTTTGTAGCGGTTTCGGGGAGACCCCTTTACAGTGTCCCCAGAGATGGGCCCTAACAGATATTCGGATTATTATTCGGACGGATTATTCTTATACGAGGTAACGGTGCCCCTTCTGTGTGCAGATGGTGACCACCGGGGTGGTTTTAGAGAGGTAATAATTCCATACTCCCTGGTTCTATATCCAAAGACCAGGCGTATCTTGAATGTTTCCCCTTGAAAACAAAAAGGTTTGTAGCGGTATCTACAACGCCACATGCGAACAACGCGTCATACTTCAACCGTCGGGCCTGCCGGACACAACTCCCGCCTGGTCGGAGGTTCCTCCCTTTTCTATGGAGGATGAGTGAACTTTACACCCTGTTCCTCATACCTCTATACTGGTGACCCCGAACATGAATGCCAGCGCAGCCTTCGTGCAAATATTTCAACGTGACGTCATCATCATCACTCCCGCAAGCTTTAGCGGTAAGTCACCCACCCAGCCAGCAGCCACGGCATCAACAGGTGTCGTGATCACATCATTAAAAATTTAAGTAAAATCTTACTGCTGCCTAAATAAAAGCCTCCAGGCGTAAAGGTCATGACAGCTTACATATTTGATACTTTGAACCCTTTAGTAGCAAGCATTTCTGTCACAAGTTTAGGATCCTAAGGCGTATTCGTTACAAAGTATTCCGAACATTCGTTTACGTTTGCAATTCTCCAAAATCTTTCCAACTTCGCTAACTGAGCAACTTGAGAAAAGCCTTATTGAGAATTGAAGTACTCCTGAATGAAGTTGCTAACAGAATGATGTTTGGATAATAAAAATGTTGAAGTTTTAAACGAGCTGTTGATGTTGGATGTGCGTTTTGCAATAGCTGCAAGTTTATTTAGGCATTTGTTAAACTTGTTTTGAAGCGTGTTACTTACGGATCTCTAATGGATATCGCCGATCTTGCAATTCCTTCAGTTTACGCCGAGCGCACAAAAACTGCATCGATGACATCCGCCCAGCCACGAGTCGCCGACGCAGCAAATTTCGACAATATAACATAATTTTGTCATTCCATATTCTAGCATCGAATAGGATTCACAAATTTTAATTGTAGTTAATTCCAATAAAATTAATGAGTTTAAAGTAACTTTGGTTTTTTTTTGATCCATCGTCTGCAGCTTACATAATTAGCGAAAACTTCTGTAGGCGAACCTTGCGCTCTTTCCGAACACTGAACGAAACTGAACGCTCACGTTCAGGTCAGTGACGCCGAATCGGGTATATTAGGCGCTAAATCATGTATACTCGACACCATTCGTAAGTTTTCAGTTTTACTTCTTTAGAGTTTCACCACAGACTATTGGCGCACCTCGCATCCTGCGTCGTTTATCACCTGTGCTGCACCTTGATGATGTTATGACTGCGTCAGTGAGCGGAATTCAAGCATCTGTTTTTTTTTTGTCATTCTAGTCGTGAGACCTTTTTAGTGTCAGTATTTGGTAAGAATACCTAATAGCTTGTTTTGAATGGTTGATACTATCGGGCCGCTTGCGAGCCTTTCAACAAAGGACGATTATTTCGTACAAAATACGCTAATTCTTCAGTTACAAAAAATCAGTGTTCCATTTTTAACAAAAAATTTCAAATTGTATTTTTTTTTTTTACTACAAAATACTGATAGCGACTCTAATTTAGTGTGATAACCTAATCGAGACTCTGTATAAGAGAGAAAGACAGAGAGAGAGAGAGAAATTCGCATGGGTATAACACTTTTTAAGCGTGACGATTTCTCCAGTCAGCTCCTACCGCAAGCCGCTTTAAGGGACTTTGTTCCAATAATGACGTTGAACCAATTGTTTCGTTGTTGAGTGAAACAAGAACAAACTAACAAACTCGTTTTTGCATTTATAATAAGTAATATTAACAGAGCGGCCGTGGCTAAATAATAACAGCCGCACAGGTCGATCGATTAGGTTAAGCTACGCTTGCTGCGGTTGGTCTGTGGATGGGTGACTATCTTTACATAAACCGAGACCCCTCCGTGCCTCGGAAAGCACGGTCAAAAGCCCGAAAGTCTGACAACCAGTCTTACGAAGGGGTATCGTATTACCCAATAACTGGGTTGTGAAGGTCAGATAGTCGCCCCATGGAAAAGACTGGTATTCAGGTAAATCCGGTTAGACTGCAAGCCAACCCCAACGTAGTTGGAAAAAAATTAGGCAGATGATGAATAAGTAATTTTAACTTCGCGAAATATACAGTTCTCTTAATTCCATGTTCTGTCTACTCCCTTGGTAATACGTGACAGTTACAAATATTCTTTTAACAAGATCAAAAGCTTTATAAATCATCATTCAGCGCCTAGCACGTCCAATATAACGAAGAGTTCAGGGCGTTCCAGGGGCTGCCGCGCTGGTGCAGTGCATCGAGCATATTTACGGACGCACACGTCGACGGCTTCCACGCCTTGCTCCACAAGTGGTGCACCGTAGCGCTCGGCAGGTTGCGCGCCAGCACCAACAGTATTCTGGCTGTTATTGCATATAGGCTAGACACGTGTTACGTCCAGCGCTGGGTTTATGCCCACGTTAGGAAATAAGTACCTATTTATAATGTCTTTTTAGGGTTCCGTAGTCAACTAGGAACCATTATATCAATCTAAAATTACCACCGAAAACCCTTCTAGTTTGTATAAATTAGTAACCCCATTTCCCGAGAGATGGAGCCATCTCTTACTACTTTGGACTGCTTCACGCTATAAGATTTTTTTAAGTGGGGACAATTATTGTGACGGACGGGAAACTACAGTACCCTACACTGAGCGTGGCCCGACACGCTCTTGGCCGTTTTTTTATTTATTTATTTAGTTGTATTTCATTTCATTTTATATTATTTATTTATTTTTTTACGACTTAAAATAGTTTTGTTACTTTTACTGTACCTACTATAGAGGTCCACTGCTGGACAAAGGCCTCCCCCATGGCTTTCCACAACGACCGGTCCTGCGCCGCCCGCATCCATCGGCTGTCGCGACCTTTACCAGGTCGTCGGTCCACCTTGTTGGGGGCCTCCCTACGCTGCGTCTTCCGGTACGTGAGAAGAAGAAGAAGACTGTCCCTACTAACACTCTATGGATTTAAAAAAAAAATACAGTCGAATTTATATCCTCCTCCTTTTTTTGAAGTCGGTTAAAAAGTCGGAAACAACAAAAAAAAACAAAACAAAAAAAAAAAACAAAGACAACAAAACAGCAAAAAAGAAAGAGCTATTGGATACGAATATGACGAGTTGGAATCACGTCTGCCTTTAATAAAATACAAAACTCATGAATATAAATGGTAAAGATAAACGGCAATTTAGTCTTTGCCTTCTCCGTGTGTATACCTTCTTAGCTGTACGACACGGTCGGCGCAGTAGCTGAACGATCGACTGCTGCGCTGCGTGTCGCGGGTTCGCTTCCCGCACGGAACAAATATTTGTCTGGAAGGATTTTTTCAAATAATAAAATTATTCCTCCGATAAAGTTATCTTGCATTGGAAAAATGAATGCTATTCCGTCTTTAATCCCTCCGATCTATATTATGATAATTTACCATAAAGTAACCTTTTATTAGCCTAACATGTGAGTAATATTGGTAATAACAGTTGCACAGATCGATCGATCAGGTTAAGCTACGGTTGCCGCGGTTGGTCTGTGGATGGGTGACCATCTTTACATTCTGAGACCCTTCCATGCCACGGAAAGCACGTTAAGACGTTAGTCCCGGCTGTCATTTGTGAATCTTTGACAGTCGTTACGGGTCGTCAGAAGCCCGAAAGTCTGACCACCAGTCTACCGAGGGGTATCGTATTACCCAGTAACTGGGTTGTGGAGGTCAGACAGGCAGTCGCTCCATGTAAAATACTGGTATTCAGCTGCATCCGGTTAGGCTGGAAGCCGACCCCAACATAGTTGGGAAAAGGCTAGGCAGATGATGATGATGATTGGTAGGTATTTTATTTTCACCCACACCTTGTATAATTTGTATTTTTTTTTTATTTTTGACTGCTTAGTTTAGTTTGTGATCTTCCTGTAATTACTTTTTCTTTCTTTTACAAATATGAGCAAAATCTAATCAAAACTTTTGTTCAACACAAAAATCGTTGATAACAAAGTCGCTTCTTCGTAAGCGGTGGGACAGGTAGATACCATTCCCTATTATATTAATGGATCATTAAGTTCCCTTCAAAATGGTTGAGCTGAATGGTGCTGATCTATGCGTCATGTTCGTGAACGGGCGCCGCCAGTGAGGACTGGTCATTCCTTAGCTGCCACGGCTTGTTTCAAATTTTGAATTTGTATTTTTGTTTTATATAACGGACGCTATTAACTTGCACATCTTTCTGCATCGTTCTCACATGGGTAAATTCAACATGAATGATGTAATCAAATATTCTGTAATAAATTTATGATTTTAACCGCTTATCTGTACAACATCATCGCGCGTCATCTGTCAAAAATACCGCCGAGAGCGGCGCGTGCGCCGACATAACTCGCCACCATTGGCCTTAAGAAGACAATACCTAGCATCAAGATTTTGGGCTAGAGTTATAACCAAATCCTCCCATCCCCTTGTGCAAAGAGTGACTGACCTAGATGCTGTATGCCGAAGTTCCAATTATT
>VKGM01005533.1:7557-18542 GCA_007844875.1 Busseola fusca | reverse complement strand
GACAGCTAACGACTGTAGCTCTCCGCGCGGTTTTTTTGATGGCAATTGCAACATGCATTTTGCCAGTGCCTACTGCGCGGTTTATTAAAAGTTAGCACATAAGGCCCCGTTTACACTTTGATTAGTAGTTAGGCGAGTTCATACGTTTTCTGCGAGATTTCCAGGGGGGGCAGCTGCTCTCCCCTGCCCCCACCTGGTTACGCCCATGGCCCTAGTCATAATTTTTAATCACCTCACCTATTATTTCATTGGCCCTGTCGCTATCTTATAGTAGCAGCCATTATTTAGTTCTTATAGATCCTTGCCTTTTGTAACTCATATAATATAATTGTGGTAAAAATATCTAATTGCTACAAAGTTATTTTATTTTTTGTTACCAAGTAGTTAGAAGCCGATGGATGCGGGCGGCGCAAGACCGGTCGTTGTGGAAAGCCTTGGGGGAGGCCTTTGTCCAGCAGTGGACCTCTATAGGCTGAGAAGAAGAAGTAGTTGGTCGCCTCAAAAATAATTGGTCCATTCTATTTATTGGTTTATTGGCGTGACATATTTGTTTTGTCTCGTAATGTTAACTCATTTGCATGCCTACTATCGTATAGAAGCAAGTTTTCTAACTGAACAGACAGCTGTGCTGCTGAAGAGTTGGTTGTGCCACTTGAATGAACACTTGTGAAGGGCGGGCGTTTTGGGGAACTGTCTTCTGTAAGTTTGACGTTTAAAAAGTGCTGATTTCCAGGCTAATTTGAATAAATGGACTTTTGATTCTGAGCCAGGAAAATTACTTGTTTTTTGAAGTGAAAACTTCTTTAGCGGCGCTGAGCACTTTTTTTTATGGGTAAAACATCCAAACTCGCGTCAGGGTCACGTGATGCTGATCGAAAAAGCGTAAGATCATTTAGGCGGCACAGGGCGCGTGCGCGAATGTCCGTGTGTGTTTATTTCTGTATGGGTAAACACATCCAAACTCGCGTCAGGGTCACGTGATGCTGATCGAAATTGAAGTGAAAACTTCTTAATGACAGTACTTTTGTACTTATAAATTAAACACAACTTTAATATTCAAGTTTTCACTTCTGCCGGCACTCCCGGAGTGCCAGCTTTTTTTTTTATTAACACACTACATCAATTAGCCGTGTTAAGCTACGGTTTGCCAGACCCAACCTCAATGTTGCCGCTATAAAGGCGAAAACAGAATAGATGATAAAACGTCTATTATTAAAGAAAAACAACCCAAAATAATAACTGAACGTTTATTATTAAGAAACAACTAATAAATAATAATCAAACAATATATTTAATACACAAGTCAATATTTTTACCCGAGGTCATTGGCCTCATGCTTCTGTGTTCCATACAAATGTCATACATTTTTGTGCTAAGTATTATACACGTTGAATCCAATTATATACCTTGGACTTTAAATCAACTACTTTCTTTTCCCCTGGATCAAAGAAACGATGGATGGACTATGTGAATGATGACATGGTTAGAGAGGGGGGGGGGGGTGTGACTACAGAGATGTCGACTAATAGAGAACCTACAATTTCTGCACCATTCTCACGTGGTTGATTTCAATATGAATGATATACTCGAATATTTTGTAACCATTTTATGATTAAAAGAGTGTCCGTGGAGTTTCTTGCCCATTCTTCTCCATAGATACCTACGCTGTAGAATGGGCCACTAGCTTCATCTTACTGTTTGATCTTTTGACAATTCACAGTGCCTGCAGTAGGGTATAATACTGCAGTATTCGGCCACCAGAGTGCAGTACTAAATAAAGAATTTTTAATTAATGGCAATTTTTATTGAATAGAATAATATAAAAAAAAAACAGTTAATTATTTTTATTGTCGTACCTTTCCACCAAATGCTTCTTTTTCCCCTTCAAACTCTCACCGCGTTCGCGAAGCAGTTTCTTCAGATCATCCACTTTTAAATGGCCATAGGACGCCATAATATATACTTAGTTAAGATACAAAAATAATGAAAATTTTGATATCATCTTCACAGAATAGTGAGAAGGACAACGCTTTCTTCTCCCCTAGCTTGTTACCATACTCTTACAGCAGGTCACCATCATCTGCCTAGCCTTTTCCCAACTATCTTGGAGTCGGGTTGTCGGGTTCCAGTCTAGCCGGACATTTAACATGGAGCGACTACCTATCTGACCTCCACAGCCCAGTTACTGGGTAAATCGATACCCCTTGGTAAGACTGGTGGTCAGACTTACGGGCTTTCGGCTACCCGTAATGACTGTCAAAGATCCACGCATGACATTAATTTAAATTTATTTTCAAAGCCAATTTAGTAAAGGTCCAAGATATATAATTGTGATTTATCTAGCCACCATTTTGATATCATTTTGACTGATCGGATATTGTAATTATATCATTTTTGGGCATTCCGCTAACATGGCCTATAACGGGACAATGGTGACGAATTGATGAAAGACTCATCTAAATTTTCTTTGTAATTCCCAATCAGTCAAAAATCTTACCGCTCCATTACTTAGATCGTTTTAAATATAGTTATTTAACACATAAAACCAGAAAATTTAGAGATTGCCTACGTCAAACGCATTAAATAGATGCAGAATTTATTTTAAATTTAAAATAAAGCAGTTTTTATCATCTTCTGCCTGTGTTTTCCCAACTATGTTGGGGTCGGCTTCTAGCCTAACCGGGTGCAGCTGAATACAAGTATTTTACATGGAGGGACTGCCTATCTGACCTCCACAATCCAGTTACTTGGTAAGACTGGTTATCAGACTTTCTGGCTTCTAACAACCCATAACGACTTTCAAAGATCCACAAATGACACTGGCAAGCGAAGTTTTATTTGATCGTTCGACCTGTGCGGCAGTTATTACAAGTATTTAGCCACGGAGAAAAGTATGGAAGAAAAAGACTATTGCGCCGACCACAAACAAATTGGGATAAGGGGAAGAGAATGATGTTTCCTAAATATTTTTATGTGATAAATCAAAGTTTTGGCACTCTCAGAGCCTTTGACAATTCTGATAACAATTATCTACCAGTTTCAAAATACTCATACAAAGTCATTCCCCGATTATAAATACACTACAGTATAAAAATGCATATTATTATTATTATATAAATATCAATTATACAAGGTCAAGTTAAATTAGCTAGCCAAGCTCCGTAAATGTGATGAGTATCGATGTCTAATGACGATAAAACATAAAAACCTCTTAATTTTAAGTAACTAGGTACAGCTGACTTAGGGGTCATGGTCAAATACCACCCCAAGTTTAGCTAGCTAATATAATCGGACGCTGTATTTAAACAATTCATACATATCTTCATTTCTACTTTCCATAGAGATAAGCTGTGCTCTAAGACTTAAAACCGATAATAGATGTCTATGGATATGCTTGATTGAGTCGATTTATTCTTAATAAGGCAACAATGTGTTAAGACTCACGAATTATAGGGAGTGCCTAATATCGGTCAAATAAACTCCTAACTCCGGGCTGTTACTGAAAAAAATAGTAATAAGATAACTGAAAACTGCGTGAACTGACGCCAGTGTCACCCTAATAAAGAACATTGTTAACGAGAAGATGTACAAGATACCATTGATATCTTTTACGACCTCTCCAAGGCGTTCGATTGGGTAAACCATAAGACACTTCTGCTAAAACTAGAGCATTATTGAATTAGGAATACAGCTTTTGATTTACCAAGATCATAACTGAAAGATATACCAAGTTATAGTACAAGTAAATGGCATAAACTCATTAGGAATGAAATGATAACGGGCGTTCGTCAAGGTTTGATATTGGGTCCATTCCTGTTTTATGTTTAAATTAACAATTAACCCACACTGGGACTCGAAGTTCGAACGCTGGACAGCGGCGTTAAAAATAACTATACTATTTCGGAACATATATATGTTCGATCGACAAAATCTAGCAAATCTGTAGACAACTTTAGTTAAAAATAATGTGAGTTAAAAGTTAATAAATTTGCACTATACGTCATGTCAAAATAAGTGTATTTTTCTTAATACAAGGAAATATTTATCTCATTTCGATAATCGCCTATTCGAGTTGAGAAACTCAAGTTTGTAAAGTACGGTTTTCACAAACTTTGTAGACAGTGCTTAGTACAGTAGGCTGCACGTAAGTGTTAAAAAAATCAGTATAAGCTGGCCTCTTATTCTATTAAAACTCGTGCAACGCTACTCCAGTTCCAGGTCAAAGTGTTACCATTGACACAGAACATAATAATAGTACAACGTCAGAAGATTCTCTTCCTCAAAATCATTTAAATAAATAGCAACTCTTGCTTCAACACAATAAAGTGCAATTCAGGTCGCACATCGCTAATTGCCTACAGTTATAATATTCACCTACAAATTACCTCTCTTTCTATCGCGTAACTCTGATCTCTTCCAATAAATCGGAGCGAAAAGTCGAGACCGCCGCGTACTTGTAGCTTCATAACTAAAATTCAGAGTGCGCCAGGCTTGCTATTGACTTGCAGCCGACTGTACTAAGCTCATGTGAACTACGTATACAATACGTTACTTTAGGTATTTATTTCGACATGATTTTATATAATTTGGTGTTTGAAAATAATAATATAATATAAATTAAAATTATGGTTACAGTAATAATATCCTACCATCAGGCTCCCGTTAAAAGCAGTCTAGATCTTGTGAATGACTGAATCAATCAGTTAAAAGATTACTTAGAAGTAATTAAATATATTTTATAATAACATAACATCACGCCTGCATTCAGAGCAGAGGTGTATAGTATAGACATACATTTTGTCAGTTGTGTTGAAGTTCCATGCAACAGGGGACGAGCCTGTTACCATCAACCACGTAAAAATCAAGATTCCGGGCTCCTAGGGACAAATTCTTGATTAAAAACATAAAAAACTTTCCCAACCCGTGAATCGAACCCAGGAACCCATACTCAGCTGTCACGCTTGCGACTACTAGACCCAATAATCTATGAAAAAGTTGCATTTTGTAAAAAAAAGTGTTATCTTGAATGTTAAGATATCACTTTTATTACAAAATGTTGAAATTGAGGACATAATTATCTTTTTAACTGATTAATTCAACCAAAGACAATATTCTTTTTGTGAAAATTCTAGTTTACAAAGTTATGATCATACTTTATAAGGCTCCAATTGATTCGAATCAATCATTATCTAGGTGCAAACACTGATTGATTGAATTGGCACTACTATACATTGATTGGTTGAATCAATCAGTAATTTATGTACATTACATACATCAAGCATTATCGAGACACTTTATTAATGATTGATTCATCCAATCAGCCTAACACCGTGTAGTCATTGGAAAACAAAATTGTTTAAAATTGTTTGAAACATATTTTTCTGTTGCGGAAACATATTGGCAACAAAGAATGTTGAAATGTTGCTGGCAACATGTTGTTTTGTTTAAAAAAACACATAGTTTGCTCAATATTAGTAACTGGTTGAAATATTTGATGGTGCAACAAAAATATTGTGCAACTGTTGTTCAATATTGTTCCCAATGACTACATACTGTATTACGAAGTATGAATGCTATCATGATTCCGGTGTGAAAAAAGGATGGCGCTATCAGTCATATATAGCTCCGTCTCTGTCACACACTGGAACTATGAAGGCCGTCGTAGTACGGTCCTAGGCCTATATTTAAAGACACATTTCCATATCCGATATAGTAAACACAAGGCCAGGATGGAGTGGGTCACACTACATGAGGGCACACTGCGCGGCGTCGGGCGCGCCGGGCGCCGCGAACCCGGGCGGCGCCGCGCACACGTCGCCCACCAGCTCCGAGGGCGGCTGGCCCAGGTCCTGCATCTGGGGGGAAGGAGGGCGATAGACATATAATACACTAGCAGCGCCCCGGGGTTTCACCACCATGAGTCTCGATCCCGTAGGATAATAGAGATAGAAAGTATCCTACATGGTAATCCTGGTTATAAACTATCTGTGTGCCAAATTTTACTAAAATTGGTCCAGCCGTTTGAACGTGAAGAAGTAACACACACACTTGCAAACTTTCACCTTTATAATTAATGTGATATACCATATTCGTCAACGTTTTTTGGGCTTCCATTTAGTAAATTAATCCCTACAATAGTTTTGAAAATCTGCATTATATCTTTTAAATAACTGACCTATATACAGGAAAAGTTTTTTTCCATTACGCAAATTTTGACATGATAAACTTGAATACATTTTAATAAACACATATTTTTTATTTTGATACGTGTTAATAGTAAAAAATAAAGTTATCGCTTACGAGACTTATTTACGTAGAAACTTATTTTATGGACGTTGCTTGCCAGTCTGGCGACCAGTCGACGGACTAACGCCGCGCGTCGAACGATCGCCCGATCGGCAAGCTGCTATCAGCTGAGTTGTAGGTAAGTACTTCGCGGTGCGCTGGCACGATGACCCCCGCACGGGAGTGCGAAAGAGACGGGAGTCATCTTGCGCCAGCGGCGGCCTACGCGTATTCATTCATAGTATTACGATTATAATGTAACAATATTTTGCTTATTTCAAATTAGGACAAGGTGGAAAAATGAAAAAAAAAATGTCATAAACTAAAAATGGAAATGTGTTCTATTACTTATACTGAGGCACCAAAAAAAATTTACGTAGTGGTAAAAAACTTTTCCTGTATAGTTTGCATATATAATATGTATATGTCGGCGACAGTTGTCGATTACAATTGAGTAGTCGACAGAATTTATTAATAATGATTTATTTTTCTTATTAATTTAAGTGATTTCACTATCAATTATTGTGTAATAAATCGAAACACAATTTATTGAGTAACTTCTAATTAATATAAGCAACTTATTTCGATGATTAGATTCATTATAGTGCTCTTACCAGCTCCCGATAAAACTGTCGGTTTACTTGATACAGCACTGCTGTATATTCACCGAATTGTATTGGCTTGCTTAGCGAGTAGATACACTTTGTATTTGGGTGGTATAGGCCACTGTACGAACTGTGAAGTCAATAAACACTAGTATAACCTTTTTTACAGTACTTGCATCTACCTTGAGATACAAATGTTGGTAAGTGGCCTATATTATCATAGCGAATGGAATCTGGCGGTCTTGGAGCAACAGGAGCCTTGATCTTGACAGACGCTTCGTTTTCTTTTGACTCTGTCTGCCGAATCCTATTTTTCTGGAAAAGTTCTGTTACCAGCTGAATTCGAAATTTTTTTAGAGCTAATGGTTTTTTGTTATTTTGGCATTCCCTCCTATACAGCAGCCAGGCGTTATTGACGCAAATATCAAGTGCTTGAGCAAATAAAGCCATATACCATCTTTTTGTTTTAAAGTTGGAGCGATATAATGACACCAACATATCGGCCAAATCAACACCACCCATGTGAGCATTATACTGCTTGACTATTTGTGGACAATCTACATCAACCCTCGATTTGGTTTCTTTTGAGTATCGCTTAATTTTTTCTTTTGGATGTGAGTCAACAAAAGAACTTACTAAAGTGACTACTTTATTATCATACCATTTGACCACAGCAAGTTTCTTCTCATTGCAGACAACCTGTTGGCTGACACCCCTGCCCTTCTTTGCAAGCGCTTTGTCAGAGAGTAACATTGCTTGACAACCTCTTAGTCGGTTACTTCTGACCGTTCCTAAGCTGAAAATACCATATTCGTTGCGTAAGTGATGGATAAGCTCGAGCGATGTAAAAAAGTTATCGAAGTATACAGTAGCTGGTTTTTCCTGTATGGTTTTGCAAAGAGCTACGACAACTTTAGCTCCAAGACCTAAGCTATTTTCGTAGTCAGTAAAGTGTCGGTTCCTAAAAGTATCGTGACCAGCATATGGAATGAAGTCATATATTAATCCGGAGACTCCTGCTCGCACAAATATCTTAAACCCCCATTTCTTGGGCTTCTTGGGTAAATACTGGCGTCTACTCCCTGCTCGTGTTCCCTTGTAAGGGACCATCATTTCATCCACACTGTAGCGCCCTTCTGGCACAAGCATCAAACAATTCTTACGAATCCTCTCAAGTACAGGTCGCACTTTGAAATAGCGGTCGTCATTTGTGTCAGTGTTATCTACGAAGTGAAGGAATCTTCTTATTTTTTCATATTTCTTTAGAGTCATAATGTCAGCAATTTCGGGGAACCTCAACGCTTTGCTCCAGTAGTCACGGTAAGCTGGCATTTGGACTACACCCATCAAAAGAGTTATGCCAATAAAATCACATATGTCATTTTTAGTAACGTTTATGCTTTTTGAAACTTCATGTTGAACTGAATAAAGATTCGTATTTTCTGTGATGAGATCCGTTATGTCTTCTGAGAAAAAATGCTGGAAATAATCAAGAGGGCTTTTCAGGCCTGCATCAAAAGGTGGATTATATCGTGGTAATTCTACTATTGCAGTGTGTTGGAAGTTGCCTTTTTTGAATTTGAAGTTTATAGGTTTTTTAACAAACTTCTTCACTCGTTTTGTCAGAAGTCTTGGTAATGTGATTGCCTTTCTCTTTGAACGTGTTGTGGTTGCCGGTGACCTAGTCAAAGGCGATAAGATGGATGAAACCGAATTTAGCATGAAAGGGAGTTGTTCTTGTGGTCGGCCGGTCGGAAACATTTCGTTAATGACAGGTGACAGTGGAATAGTTTCTTCGTCCGATAAAACTGGGTTGAAGTGAGCTGTTTGGCGGTCTTCATTGTCAGAACAAAATATGTCCAACTCATTTAGAGAAGAAGGATAGGATCTCGGTTCTGAACTGCAATATGTAATATTATCATCTTCATCGTCATGTTGTTGTAAATTCTGGACAATAATTTCATCGTCTGAGCCGCTACTACTACCATCTGATGGTGCGTTTTCAGGTGGCACAAGTGCCATAATAGTACGTGTTCGGTGCCATTTCGCCTTAATCTGAAGCAAGCAAAAACAAAAAACATGCAGAACCGCACCCAAAGCATAACAAAAATATCATTGGCAAATAAAGATAACCCACTGTGCTAGCTATTGTAGGTATTGTAGTTCGAAAATATTAAAAATAGCTTAATTAGATAAAGTGCAGTGTTGTTCAGAAACGACATAAATATATGAAGTACTTGGCAAGCAAAAGAGCAGTGTTGATTGTGAACGACATTCAGGATGCTCGGTACTTTTCTGAATACTCCGCAGTGTTGGTCACAAACAACATATCATTTCAAAGGCTCGTAAATTAAATATTCGTTGTTCAAATGAGATGATTTTTACACAAATCAGTAAAGGCGATATTTGTTAGAAATATTTTCATGCATAGTATCCATAAACTAAATTAAAATGGTCAAAATCAGAAATTATTTACCTTACATCCGTGCGCGACAGGTGTTCTCGACGTCATCTTGTTAGGAAAAGAGAGAAAACATTCGTGCGAATTGACAGTTAAATTTTTTTTAGATTACGTTTCGTTTTTGCTAACTTTTGATAAAAAAAAAACCAAGAACATATGAGCAGAAAACGAACAGTATTTTTTTGTTTACTATGTCGTTCAGGTTTAACACTGCGAATTAAAGGGTTAATGGTATTTTAACACCAGTTAATTATGTGGTGGAAAATATCTTATAACTATAAAAATACTTTTTTAATCTGTATACGATATATCTATGACTTACAAACATCTTTTTTTATAATGTTATAAACTAATGCTTGACCGCGATCCTGCCTGATGGTAAGCAGTGATGCAATCGTTGATCACTCTAGCCTTAAAGACACTTCAATTGTAATCAGACGGGAAGACCACCGCAGGCAAACTGTTCCAGTCCTTCGATGTACGCGGTATAAAAGACGAGGCAAAACGCTTCGTCCGGGTTGTAGTGGTGTCAACAACGTAATGGTGGATACTCGCCGTACGACGGGTCGTCCGATGATGAAACGGTGATGGCGGAATTAAATCATGTAACTCCTGCGCACACTCACCAAAATGCAACCTATAGAATACCGAAAGGCTGGCTACCCTACGCCTGTGCTCCAGGCATTGGAGATTGGTCGATGACTTGACTTGTATATGACTTTCTTAGGTATTCTTATTGGCTTGTAAAAGTGTTTGTACAAATCTACTAACAGAAAAGAAATTGTTTATCATTTACAATCTTTTCTGGCAATAGCTATTTTCATGTTTAAAAACGAAAGCCTGCAAAATTCCGTCCGTAAGAAAAAGGAAAAAGTGGGTAGTACCCACACAGGTAAAGGTTATTTATAGAGGCACCATATATTTGTCTATATGATTCTGATTCTGATAGACCCCTTTCGTCAACCTAAAGCGAGAGGAGTCAAGGTAGGGCTGCCAGGGCCGCGGGTTGTTATACCGTTGGGATACCGTGGCCCCTGGCGCACAAGCAAGTGAAGGAACGCGTGTGGGTTTTAGTCAGTAAAAGTCTGACACGCCTTTCCGCTCCGCCCAGAGCGGGAGAGATGATTTGATGATTTCCCATCCACAAAAAAGGTATATTCTGTTTTTAGTATTTGTTGTTATAGTGGCTGTCTAGCTATCACGGTTCATGAGACACAGCCTGGTGACAGATAAACATACAGACTGACAGTGGAGTCTTAGTAATAGGCTTTACCACCATTGATTGCATCACTGCTTACCATCAGGCGGGATCGCGGTCAAGCGCTGGTTTATATCTTAAAAAAAAAGAAAAAAAAAACAAAATAGGGTTCCGTATTTACACGTTGGGTACGGAACTCTAAAAAACCCAGCAAAACAAATAATAAATTACTATGTATTGTGTGATGTATGTAGGTATAAATAATAACACAGGCATTATTTGCTTAACAGGAGGCTCCAATCAACGACAAATGTAAAGCTTATTTGTGTGTCAGTAATAAATTAGATTTGATTTGAAATTTCATTTGATTTGATGAATAACTTACCATTTACATATAAGCGCGAAATAATGGTTTTTAATTTTTTCCTCACTACTC
>VKGM01005522.1:16194-28128 GCA_007844875.1 Busseola fusca | reverse complement strand
ACAAACCTACATTTAGCATGACTTACCTATGTAATATTATTTAATTGGAATTATTGACTGATTCAATGGAACTATTTTCTGTTGTTTTATGTGATTTTATTGATATTGTTGTAAAATTCGGTTTTTATTTAGAAAATTAAATGACATCCATATAAATATTTTATAACTTAGTTTGGCGAGTAGGTATGTGTTTTTTTTACACATTTCTCAAGCTTCATCAGCGCTCAAGTTTTATTGTTATTACGTTCTACATGTATTGTGTAGGTACATGTAGTTTTCATAAGAGCAGCTTCCAACTTTTCCAGTTTAAGTTCTGAAAAAAAAAAAATGATTCCTAACTTAGGAATCATTTTTTTTTTGTGAACCTTTGCGTTTGTTTTTAATTGAGGGTTAGGTATTAACAAAACATAATTTTCGTTTGAAATATTTTATTCAAAACTCATTCGCACAGTTGTACAGACAGCTAGATCGTCGCTAGTCTTGGTAAAATATCATAAACAAATAAAATATGATTTTAATGATGTACTTTGTTGTGGTTGAATGTATTTCTTTAAAAAATCGATGAAATATTCAATTCACAATAAAATTTTAGACCAATACTTCTATTGCTACATCTTTAAATAAATAAGAAGAAATATAACTACAACTTGCGTACAGATGGAGGTTGGTACGAATTAATGCGAGCTGGCGTTGTGAGCACCTCCCGGGCGCGAAAACGGTCGCAACAGTCTTCTAAACTTTCGTACCCACCTTGATCTGCTTTATTTATAAACCTACCAGCACTTTAATATCAAAAGTTACAAAAGATCCTACAATATGTTTCATGTTATCATATTGTAAAGTTTTTTACAAAATGATTAAAATATTGGCCACTATCACTGAGTAAGTGCTAGTGAAAATCACGCGTCTTCCACGAATTAAAGAAAACAAGGACTGTCACTTTCTGTAAGACGTGCAAGAAGGAAAAGCACCGGCCAAGGATAACACGTCGACCGGCGCTTTTCTCATTATAGTAAACGGCCTTTTTTACTTCTAAAATTATAATAGTCACTGGTCTCAAAACATGGCTTAAGTACTATACACCTAAAATATATAAATTATTACAAATTAAGTAAGGCATTTACAACATCAGGGATCCTTAAGATAACTTTATATTTACACGATACTATATCGCTTTCAGTAGCATCGTGTAAAAACAAAGAAATTGACTAAGCTTATATCGGTAAAACAATTAAGTTTACATTTAAAATGGTCAAGATTTCGGCGATCTAAATGACCTGTGAAGCTTGATCTTAGTCGAAATTTATTTATTTGAGAGTATATTAGCTTCGCTTTGGTCAATACGAATTTTAATTTATGAGTGACATTTGATAATTTTGAACTTCTTTATCATAAAGGCCTAGTCGTTTACAACTTAGCACTATCGTTTGGCACTGACTTTTGTTAGAAAAGATAAATAATATAATAAATTAGCCCTAAATTGAAGACTCAAAATTCGTTAAAATTTTAGTTTCAGAAATTAACATTTAAATTTAATATTTTAATCACAGTCATGAACAGTTATTTCCTTAATAATTGATTTGCGCGTGCCACGACATTTTATGAAAAGTAATAAAAAAATCAATAACATAGATTACTACATATGACACGAAATCTTAAACTACTCCATGGGGATAATTTGTGTTGAGCATTATTCTTGTGCATAAAAGAGTAGATGGAATTAATTATCACATAGGCGCTTCTTCCTTGTGACGGCGTGTACGAGACAGATGGGAATCTCTCGTAGGGCTTCACCTTCGTCGCTTGGCGGACACAGCAGCTGCTATCATTTGTCTTAACATCGGTTCTGGGGTGCATGCCTTAGGATCGCATTTCATCTGACCATCTCCTCCACATCTGAAAACAGGTAAAAATATAAGTATAATTATTTGACCCCGTCTACAAATTCTACTTTGTTATATTTTAAGCCATTGATAGTAGAACCGTTAAAAAAAAAAAAGCTAAGAATAGTCGGTTTACTCACGTGCAGTGTAAACATGGTCCTGAGGATGAGCGTACAACTTCTCCTACTTTGTACGTGTGTCCTTTTATTTGACAGCCTCTCCTTTGTGCCGCACCCTTGTATGAGTGGGTCGGGAAGTGAGGGGGCAGTGTAGTCGTTGTTGTGGTCGTCGTCGTTGTAACATTGACTGTGGTCGCCATTGAAACAGGACATTCATATCGAGGACAACAGAATCCTTGTATGGGTTCTTCGTGGCATCCATGAATAGGAGGTGGACAACTTTGTTGTAAACAGATAATATCACTTCTGAAGCAGAAACAGAAGTCACATGGGTCATCTCTTGGTATCTGTTGGGCCGAAACGTACACTTTGCCTCCATAGCGACAAGTTCCCGGTCCGAATGCTTGATCTTCTTCAACATAGTCAGGTTCACCATATCCGCTAGTTCCACTTGGAGGGATTTGTCCATCTTCGTCGGGAACAGGTATCTCATCTGTAGGTTGCAAATCTGGAATACTTGGTTTCGAAACTTCAGTTGTAGAACTCGATGGAGGAACTTCACTAGTCTCACTAGGTTTT
Organism: Busseola fusca; assembly: GCA_007844875.1. Classification (NCBI taxonomy): domain Eukaryota; kingdom Metazoa; phylum Arthropoda; class Insecta; order Lepidoptera; family Noctuidae; genus Busseola; species Busseola fusca. Next base: position 25,547 of record VKGM01005522.1, on the reverse strand, counting down.
TCTTCCGGTTTAACAATCTTGTCATCTGGAACAGGAGTCACAGTGTCCTCTCCTTGGCGTGTGGTTGTTGCTTTGGCTGTGGTTTCTTCCTCTGGTGCGGTAGTTTCATGCGCTGCAATTGGATGTGATGGTTTCTCGCTGGTAGACATTTCCTTTTCTACTGGTACAGTGATGTCTGATTCAGAAGTTGGTAATTTTTCGGACTCTGTGACAAGAACAGGCGTAGATTCTTCAGTAATTTGAGTGGGTGCTGCAGTTGCATATTCTTTATGATCAACAGTATGTTTAGTAACTTCACTTTGTACAACAGCCGGTGTAGTCTCTTCCACTGGTACCGATTCTGATACTTTTTCAGACACGTAATCAGGCTCTTCACTGGACTTTGTTGCGGTTTCAATTTCTTCCTCAGTCTTCTTAGTGGTTAGTTCAGACACTTCCTGTTCAGCCTCTTGTGGCACAGTTGTGGGTTTTTCATCGAGAGGTGACACAGTCGACACGTGATCTTCAATCTTGGAGGTATATTCTTCTGCGGGGGGTGATAATGTCGTAATATCGTCCACAGGTTTATGAGAAGGCTCTGCTTCGGAAGGTGATGACGTTGAAATGTCGTCTACAGGCTTGTGCGAGTGTTCATCGGAAGGTGACAATGTTGAGGCGTCTTCTATAGGCTTTTGCGAATGTTCCTCTTCAGAAGATGATGATGTTGATGTATCTTCCACAGGTTTGTAAGAGTGTTCTTCTTCGGAAGGCGACACAGTTGTGAGGTCTTCTATAGTCTTGTGAGTGTGTTCTTCTAATTCAATCAAATATGGCGTCGTCTCTGAGAATTCAGTCTGAGCAGATGTATGTTCCGTAGATTTCATGACTTCAATTTGTTCAATCTCTGCAGTTACTGCAGGCGATTCTTGCAACGTAGATGCCGTATCTTGTTTTTCTGTTACAGTATCATCGGAAACATAAGTTGTTTTATCATCTTGTTCAGGTTCTTTTGTGCTTACGTCTACGTGTTCAGTTATGAGAACGGGTGCTTCTGTTTGATTTTCTTCCTGTCCCGGAACGTGTTGCTCTGGAGCTTTAGAAATTTCTTCAGACTGTGTTGTTAGTAATTCAGGCTTATATGTTGATTGCTCTTTCGGTATACCTGACACTGTCGTTTGTTCTCGAAGACCTTCTTTTTGTTCAGTTACAAGTGATTGTGGAACTTCACTTGATGTTTGTATACCTGGGAATTCTGTATGTACATCTTCAATCGGCAAATCAGTAGACACTTCTTCCGTGATAGATGGTTCTTTCTTGTCTTGATCATGCGGTTCAGTATGCATTAGTTCTGGTGCTGTTGTTCCAGCATCTACTTCTTTTTCTGATGTTATTGGAATATCTGTTGTTATCGTTTGGGTGTCTTTAACCTCCTGTTCTTCGGATTTTGTGCTAGTTTCTTGAGGTTCAGTTACGTATGGCTCTATTACATGAGGTCCAGTTGTTTGATATACGTCCTCCATTGCTGTTACAAGATGTTGAGGAATTTCTGTACTTGGCTCTTGTTGTTTTATGTATCCTTCTGGTGGGGTTGTAGTTTTGTCTTTATGGTCCGATAAGTCTGGGATGACTGTAGCTTTTTCTTCGTAGCTAGTAACATCCTTTTCAGGGACACCAGAGGTTTGTTGAGGTTCTGTAACAACCGAAATTGGTGTTTCTGTGGCAGGAGATTCAAATTTATCTGTCGGCTTTTCTTTTTCAGCATCTGGTGTCTGTTGACTTTGTTCAGGGGCCTTTGTGGCTGATTTATCAGAGTCTGAACTTTTTTCAGGTAATTCTGACTCCATATCTGTTAGTAGTGGCTTTTCTGTGCTTTTTATACCAACGTCTCCACTTTCATCTGTTTTGTCGGTACCGGAAGGTACATGATGATCTGTCGTTTCTGCAGGATATTCGGTTGTTATCTCTTTTTGCCCAGTAACAGATGTATCTTCGATTTCTGTAAATCTTCTTACGGGTTCAGTGACAGAATAATCTGGAGTTACCGTAATTGTTTCCTCTTTTTCAGAAGTGTGTATTCCAGGATGTTCTGTTTTAATTTCGACAAGTGGAATCAGCGTAGTCTTTTCATCTGATTCATGCACAGGTAAATCGGGTTCATGTTCGTGTTCATCTGTAATTTTTGAGACGTCAGTGACTCCATCAGAAGGTAAAGTAGAAGAAGCTTCAGTTACATGTGACTCTGGAATAGGTTTAATCTTCTCTTCTTCATACACTTTAGTCGTACTCTCGTCTTCCGATTTCCTAGTAACGTCCAGTTCAGGTTCTATACCTTCCTGGGGTTCATTAATATCTGAGTCAGTACCAGGTGCTTTAGTTGGTGGAGATTCAATATCTGAAGTACCTGTGGTTATTTCTTCTTGTTCGCTTATCGATCCCGTTTCAGTTGTTTTTTCAACAGACTCTGGCGTTTTGTGTGATTCAGGAACTTGAGTGGTCAATGCTGGTTCCTCACTAATCAAATCCTGTCCTACTGTGCTGCTTTCTTCCTTGACGCCAGTAGCATCTACTTTGACGGTAGTTACTTCAATGTCTTGTTCAGAAATAGTTACTTTCTCATGGTCTGGTACAGATATCTTAGTAGTAATTTCTTGTTCAGGCATAGATTCTGTAGTGATTTCAGGAGTGTGCGAATGGTCGTGAATAACCGGTTCTTTACTAAAACCATCTTCAGAAGTATACGCATTTGCAATTTCTTCAGTAACAGTGGCCTGGGATTCAGGATATGGTTTTTTGGTAGTTTTTTCAATTTCCGTAACTGTTGCCTCTGTGGGTTGCACAGTAATTTCTGGTGATTTCACTTCGTCATCACGTTCAGAAGTATGCGGTGTTTCAGGTATCTTGGTGCCCGGTCCTTGTACCTCATGAGTTTTGGGCTCTTCTGTGCTCAAAACTTCACTATCGGCAGGTTTGTCTGTAACTTCTGCATTTGGCCATATCCATCTGTCTTCGTCTATATCTGCAACAGGTTTTTTAGCATCATCTTCGGCGACAGGTTTCAAATAAGGTCTGTCTGTGCCTTTTATTTCAAATATTGGAGGTGCGTCCGTGCCTTCTACGGAAACTCCTGGTTTATCAGTTCCTTCTTTAACTATAGCTGGTGTCTTTGTGCCTTCTTGGTCAGCCAAGTCAGGTTTTCTTTTAGTGTCCTCATCAATTATTGCAGGTTTCTCTGTGGCTTGTTCTCCGTCGAAAGGAGAAAACTCTGTGCCCGGTTTTTCAGGTTTCATCGGGCCCTCTTTTTCAATAATAGTAGGTTCCTCTGTACCTTCATCAATAATAACCGGTTTAGCTGTGTCTTCCTCTTCAGTGGAGTATGGTACCCCAGTACTTTCCTCTTCAATGGTAAATGGCTTCATAGTGTCTTCTTCTGTAACAGGTTTCTTGATGCCTTCTTCATCTATCATATCAGGCTTTTTGGTGTTATCCTCTCCGACAAACACAGGTAGCTCTGTACCCTCTCTTTCAATATCAATAGGCTTCTTTGTGCTTTCAACTTCAGCGACAGTGGGTTTTTCTTTGTCAACAATAGCAGGTTCTTCTATACCTTCGTAAATATCTGGCCTTTCTGAGTTCTTGTCTTCATCAACTAAATCTGGTATTACTGTGCTTCCCTCAACATCTATAGGTTTGTCTTTGTGTTCCTCTTCAATTTCAGGTGATTTTTCAGATTTTGAATCATCAGATGTGATAGATTTTTCTGTGCTTTCTTGGTCAACCACTGCTGGTTCTTTTTCGTCATTTTGATCGACTAATGGTTTTTCTGTGCTCTCTTTGTCAACAGCTGTAGATTTTTCAGTGTCATGTTCATCAATAATAGCAGGTTTTTCCGTGCCCTTCACACCAATAATATCAGGTTTTTCTTTTGGTTCATCTTCTTCCGTTATAGTTGGTTTCTTATCACTATCTTCAGTAACCACGGTGGGTTCTTCTGTGCCCTTTTCTTCGACATCAGTCGGTTTTTCTGATACTTCGTCTTGACCATAACTAGGTTTATCTTTTTTGTCCTCGTCTGTCACAACAGCCTTTGCAGTGGTTCCCTCTTTTATGAAATCAGGATTTTCTGTAGCTTCTACTTCAACAGCAGGTTTATCTGTGCCTTCTTTGTCATCAATGGCAGGTTTTTCAGTGTCAAACTCTTCAATAGGTTCCTGTCCAGGTTTGTCCGTGTCTTTCATATCCACGTCTGTGGGTTTTCCTTCCTCATCTAATATAATTGGTTCCATTGTACCATCTTCTACGATTGCAGGTTTTTCTTTTTCGATGTCCACGATGTCTTTGCTATCTCCATCAATTAATGAGGGTTTCGTTGTATCCATATCTGCAACAGTTGGTTTTTCAGTGCTTGCTTGATCTATAATAGCGGGTACATCCGTAGCTTTCTCTTCAGAAACTGGTATTGTGGAGGTTTCTTCTTCAGTGAATACTGGTTTGGTTGTGCCCTCTTCTTCAACTTCGTCTGGTTTTTTAGTAATTTCCTCGACAACCACAGGCTTTTCTTCATTATCTCCATCAGTTATGGCCGGTTCTTTTGTACTTTCCTCATCAACCACAGGCTTTTCCTTACCATCCTCATCAACGATGGCAGGTTCTGTGGTACTTTCTTCATCAACCGTAGGCTTTTCTTTACTTTCCTCATCAATGACGGCAGGTTCTTTTGTGGTTTCCTCGTCAACCACAGGTTTTTCTTTACCTTCCTCATCAACGATGGCAGGTTCTTTTGTAGTTTCTTTGTCAATGGCAGGTTTTTCTTTTCCTTCCTCATCAACGATGGCAGGTTCTTTTGTAGTTTCTTTGTCAATAACCGGCTTTTCTTTATCATCCTCGTCAATTAAGGCAGGCTTTTTCGTGCTATCCACGTCAACCACAGGTTTTTCTTTACCTTCTTCATCAACGATGGCAGGTTCTTTTGTGGTTTCCTCGTCAACAGCCGGTCTTTCTTTATTATCCTCATCAATTATAGCAGGTTCTTTCGTGGTTTCCTCGTCGACCACAGGTTTTTCTTTACCTTCCTCATCAACGATGGCAGGTTCTTTTGTAGTTTCTTTGTCAATAACCGGCTTTTCTTTATCGTCCTCATCAATTAAGGCAGGTTTTTTCGTGCTTTCCTCGTCGACTACAGGCTTTTCTTTACTTTCGTCATCAACAATGGCAGGTTCTTTTGTGGTTTCCTTTTCGATAACAGGCATTTCATTATCATCCTCATCAACAGTGACTGGTTCTTTTGTGGTTTCCTCGCTAACAACAGGCTTTTCGTTGTCATCATCATCAATTATGGCAGGTTTTTTTGTACCTTCCTCACTATCAATAGTTGGGAGCTCTGTACCTTCTTTTTCAGTATCAGCAGGTTTGTCAATACCTTCTTCATCAACCAAAGGAGGTAGCTCAGTGCCTTTGTCTTCATCCATCATAGGTTTTTTGGTGCCCTTTTCTTCATCTATTGTGGTTTTTTCTTTATCTTCCTCGCCCAACATGGTGGGCTTAGTTGTTTCCTCTTCAATAACAACAGGAGTTTCAGTTCCTTCCTTTTCAATTGTTGTTGGTTTTTCCTTCTCTATTTCATCGATTGTAACTGCTGCAGCAGTTTGACCTTCAGTTGTATACGTATCAGTCTTCTCACTGACTGGTTTTGAAATATGGTCATCGGTTAATTCCGTTGCAGTCTCTCCCTCAGCGGGTACTACTTTTTCTGTTGCTTCTTCAGAAGGCGTTTTCTCTGTTTTAGGTAACTCAGTGCTCAAATCAGTGGCACTTTGAGCAACTGTTGTTTCTTTTTGACTAATACAACTAGGACCTTCACAAGTAGTTGGTAGCTTGGTGTCACTAGTTGATACTTCTTTTCTTCTACAAGGTCCGTCTCCTGTACATTCTGGAATAGGAATATCTTGAGGCTTGCAGCCATCTTCTTTACATGATTCAAGTTGGTGATCTGGTGGAGAAGTAATAATGTCAAAACCACAACCGCCATCTCCACAATCAACTTTGTTACATGATTCTCCTTCACAAGGAGCGGCTTCCGTGTTAGGGATTTCCACAGATTTGCAATCTTCTCCATTTTTACATTGATGTGACGGTTCAGATACGACTTCATCAGTTTTCTCACAATGTTCGCCGTCACAAGGTGTAACTGGAGATTCTTGGGCATGTGGTAACTGACATTCACCGTTAGCACAACTTTCTGGTTTACATTTACCATTAGAGCATTCTTCAGCATGTTCCACAGTAGGTAGGTAGGTGTTAGGTATTTGTGGAACATTACCACAACCTTCTGCTCCACATTCAGTTTCAGCTTTATGATCATCTGCAGTTAAACAATCACCCGAAGTACAGGATCCAGATGGTTCTATGGGTTGCTTTGTTGTTTCACTTATTTCACATTGATCGCCACGGCATTCTATAGTAGGAGAAGGCATGGGCGATTCTGTTCCTGACATCTGGTTATCGGATTGAGGTGGTACTGTTTCTCTTGGATGATCACATACAAATGTGGGACAGCATGAATCAGGAGAGTCGTATATTGATTGGCAGTTATCCATATAATCAGGTGGTGGACTGCATATGATGGGGTCACATTTAATAATGCTGCTGGCACACCTACAACCAGTGTGGCAATTATTTGTACTGGGTACAATTGTGTTATTCCTATATGTTACGCCATTCAGGAGGCAATCGCCTTCACCTGGAATTCGGCTTGGTTCTTCATGAGATTCAACAAGAGGTGTGATTTCAGCCATTTTTTCTGTACTAGATGGTAAATCACTATCTTGTTCAGATGAAGGCTCAGAAACTTTTTCAGGTAGAATTTCAGTATCAACCGAAGTTTCTTTAGGCAATTCAGTCGTTGTTTGTTTGGATTCGATTGTTTCTGCTACAACCGTAATATATTCTGGCACTGAAGTAGTAAACTCTTCTTCTGCTGTTGGTACATTGGAACTTGTATCAGTTTTGTCATCATGCGACGATGTGGGAATCAATCCTTCATCTACAAACTCTGACTTAACTGTGGTTTGTTCATGTTCTTTAGTTTTTTCAGTAGAAACAATACCTTCGTCTTCTTTTCTGAATGATGGTTCAGTTGTGACAGTGAATTGATCACCTTTAGTAACAATACCCTCTGGAAGCGGTGTCGTTAATTCAGAGACACTCGATGTCGATTTTTGCATTTCGTCGGTTATGATAGATGGTTCAGTTCCTTTGGTTTCTTCAGCAAATATTGTTATGCCTGGATGAGATGGCTCGGAACTAGTCTCTTCGTACATCTCACTTGGAATAGTGTTTAATCCTTTATCAGGTTCTGCAGTAGTGAATTCAGTGTCTTTCACAGCGGGTACTGCTGTTGTAACGTGCTCAGATAGTTCAGGAACGTCTTCTTTAATTACTTTATCAGTAACAACGTCTTGTTCTAGATATAATCCAGTAGTGCTTTCATCTTCAACCGCAGGTGATGCCGTAGTAGGTGGAATATGTGAATGAGGATGAGTACTATCCTCTTCAGCTACAGCGACCGTGTTCTGTGCATGGTCTGGTTCCGTAGTTAATTTTTCTTCTTTTTCCAGTGGATTACTTGTTGTTACTGGAGCCAATTCTTCAGGTTTAGAACTTTCTTTATCTTCTTCAATTGGGCTTCTTGTAGAACCAGGAGCAAATTCTTCAGGTTTAGAACTTTCTTTGTCTTCTTCAGCTGGGCTACTTGTAGTACCAGGAGCAAATTCTTCAGGTTTTGAACTTTCTTTTTCTTCTGCGTCTGGGCTTGCTGTCGTACTGGAAGATAATAATTCGGGTTTAGAAGTTTCTTTGTCTTCTTCAACTAGGCTTTCTTCTGCTGAAGTTGCACTCGTTGTTCTTGTAATATCACTATCAGAATATTCTTGTTCAGTCGTTACTTTGGGAGTAATGCTTGATATATCAGATGGCGTAATAGTTTCTTTTTCAATTTCTTCTGAAGTACTAGAGTCGGTGGCGCTGTATTCAGGCTTAGAAGTCGGGCTACCAGTAACATCTTGTTCTTTTTGTGATGTTGTTACTTTGTCATCTTCATCATCAGTGGATGGTAGGGTTACACTTTCGCCTGTAGGACCGTTTGTTGTGCCATGTGGTTTAGCGATTTCATCGTCAGGAATAACATCAGGGACTGTATTTTGTAAGTCTCCCGGTTCAGTCGTAGCACTTTCATAAATTTCGGGAGCTATTGTGGCAGGAACATCCTTATGAGGTCCTAAAATGTCTTCTTCAGTCGTAAGTTTCTCAACTTCGTCACTAATAGGGGCATCTGTCGAAACAGCGGGTTCGACAGTTTTATCTTTTATATCTGGAATCATGATTTTATCGATTGCTACTGTTGTCTGTTCGTCATAAGCGGGACCTTTAGTGGTAAGATAAATATATTGATCATCATCTCCAGGAGTAGGTATTATTCCGTCTGGTCCAAGCGGTTTTGATGTTTCTTCATCGTCACCACTGCCTTCTTCGTCAGGATGTATAATGGGCATATCTGTGTATGGTAGTTCATCAGGTTCATTCCTATATCCACTACCTTCGACGCTAGTTCTCCTTGGAGGTGACAACGTTGTTAGTTTTTCTATAATCGATTCAGTTGTAGATTCAGTTGGTAGGTCAGAGGGAAGCTCATCACCTTCACAAATGTAAGTATCGGGGCAGCATTGACCTTCACGAGGTGGCATTGACGAACAGTTTTTGCCTTCATTCTCCATTGGTGCACCACATTCCTGTACGACACAGACTATATCTCCTTTCATACAGTAACAATGTTCACATGCTTTTTCTGTTTTTATTAAAGCACCATCCGAAAATACTCTGTCATCGTGTACACAATCTTGTGTCATTTGTGTAACTGGTGCGACAGTTGTAGTCGTGAGTAAAAATCCTGGTGTCGGTCGTACCGTAGTTGACATGTCGTCCAAAAGAGGTAATTCGTCTTCGGGATGATCTGAAAATTATAACTTTTATATAAGTTTCGATCCCGTGGGAATATCCGGATAAAAACTACCCTGTATGTTAATTCTGGTTATAAACCATCTATGCAAATTTCATCCATGGACAGTGGTCACAATAATCATAATGAAGTGATATAAATTTTATCTAAAACATATGCAGATTAGTGGGATATCTTTTTTTTAATTATTTGGCCACGTAGGTACGTCCTGTATTTATTTAATTAAATTATTTATTTTAAGTAACAAGACTCACACAAACAGATACATAAAAGGTAACGTACAGACTTATGGCTTCAGTTTCCGTTATTTTATTTTATGTACAGGCCTGTTGTACTTTAAAATGTAAGTATATAAAGTCAATAT
>VKGM01005520.1:8897-22078 GCA_007844875.1 Busseola fusca | reverse complement strand
ATTTCAAACAGGGTATTCCTATTTAAAGAAAGCATACAACATAGATTTTTTCTTGATAAAGTTAAATTTAAAGAATTATAGGAGCTTATGCTATTGATTGCAAACTTTTTTTGATGTGTGTATGCAGTTATAAAAAGCCCTTAACTTGTTTCATTAAAGGGTCAGAACTAGATTTCCTATACTATGTGCGGCTAACGATAGTGCGATAAATACTTACGGGTACACGTACTTAAAATTAAATATAGGCTTGCGCTGTGACTTTGCTTGGCAATTTATAGTGGCTGATGTAACAAAGGCAATTATAGGTGTCGATTTTTTGTCACACTATAACTTGATAGTAGACGTGAGAATGCAGCGCTTAATTGACGCTAACACTACGCTCGCCACCCCTGCTTTGCCTGCTCGTCCTTCTGATGTTGTTTCTTCGGTGAAGGTAAGAATTGGTGACACTGCATATCACGACATTCTCCGGGAGTTTCCTGACATTACCCAACCGTCGGGTATACACCGTGCCCCTACACACAAAACCTTACACTACATACGTACAACACCTGGGCCACCCGTATCAAGTAGGTACACCACGGCGACTGGACCCAAACAAATTTAAGATCACTAAGGAGGAGTTTAAATCTATGCTAACGAATGTGCCATTCGTTAGCATGGATTCAAACTCCTCCAAAGCCAGACCCTCCGACTCACCATGGGCATCACCCTTACACCTAAAAAGGATAGTGGATGGCGACCATGCGGTGATTATAGGATGCTCAACGCGCGTACGATACCCGATGGATACCCCATACGCCACAATGACTTCGCCCACAACTTTTCTGGATGTCAAGTATTTTCGACAATAGATGTAGTTAAGGCTTATAACCAGATACGCGTTAACCCAGAAGATATACCAAAGACAGCCATCACCACACCGTTCAGGCTATATGAGTTTCCGTATATGACGTTCCGTACATATCAACAAGAACGGACTAAAGAAAGATCCGACTAAAGTGCAGGCTATTGTAGACGCTCCCGTACCTACAAATGTAAACACCTTACAATCATTTCTAGGACTTGTTAACTATTATCGAAATTTCGTTCCTCGAGCATCAAGCATACTTAATCCTTTGTATGATCTGTTAAAGAAAGGACTTAAGTGGCATTGGACAGCAATACATCAGAATGCATTCAAAGAAAAACATTTTTTTTAACACATTTTGACCCAAAATCAAAAATAATTTTGACAGTGGATGCTTCTCCATATGGGCTAGGTGCTATTTTATCGCAATTAGGTAGTGACATGTTAGAACGACCCATATCATTCGCGTCCCGCACGCTCACGTCAGCCGAGAAACGATACTCGCAAATACAGAAAGAAGCCACAGCGATTATATTTGGTGTAAAGCGATTTCATCAATATTTATATGGCCGATCCGAACCGTTCATATTACGTAGCGACCATAAACCATTTATATCCATTTTTGGTCCCAATAAGGGCATACCAGAGGTATCGGCTAACAGACTACAAAGGTATGCAATGTTTTTAAGCGCGTATAATTACACAATCGAGTATGTACGAAGTGCCAATAATAACGCAGATTATTTGTCACGAGCGAGTATAGGTCACAAACAGGAACGGGCAGAGGAGCGGGGGGACAGCGGCACTCACGCGGCTGCAGCCGCGGCGCCTATCGATCGGGCCACTTATGTTAACATAAAGCCCAAGAAATAAAGAAAAATATTTCAAAAATCTTCATAGACGAAGAAGGCACAGACACTGAAGGCACTGATACTAAGGAAAATAGACAAGAAAGTGAAAGAACTCACAGTGACACTATATCAACGGAAGATTCAGCTGAAAGTATGCAGAGTTGTCAGGATGATGATGATTCCACCTTCAAACTCTCTCAGGAGATAGAAGAACCAGAAAAAAGACATCAATCTAAGACTTCGACAAAACAGAAATTATGAAGCAAACTTTGTGGAATTCACAGTACCATCTACGTATGAAAAAGCGATGAAGGATCCTCGAAAAGGATCAGTGGTTTAAAGCTGTGAGTGAAGAACTTAAAGCACAAGAAGACAATAAGACCTTGGCACCAGTAAAAAGAACTGACCAAAGAACTATAACAACAAAATGGGTTTTTACATTAAAGAGAGATGAAAATGGAAAGGTCACAAGATACAAAGCTCGCGTATGTGCACGTGGATTCAAGCAAGTAAAAGGCGTAGTTTATGAAGAAATATTTTCTCCAACTATACCATATGATTCCATAAGAATCATTCTTTCTCTAGCAGCTAAAAACAATTATGAGATCCAACAAGTTGATGTCAAAACAGCTCTTCCCAATGGTAATCTTGAAGAAGACATATATCTAGAGGTGCCAGAGGGAGTGTCAGTGTGTAAAGATTATATCTTAAAATTAACTAAAGCCTTATACGATCTGGAACAAGCCTCCAGATGTTCAAATAAAAAATTTAAATTTTTTCTAAAAGAATATGGTTTTGTACAATCTCAGGCAGACAACTGTATTTATATAGGAGATTTCAATGGCCTCAAAATTAACTTATTAATTTTTGTAGATGTCTTGTGGTTTCCCCAAATTTATATTCATCAATACTTTGTTATTCATCAAAGAGATTATATAGAGCAAGTTCTGACACTAGTTGCGGAGTGACAGCATGGTGCATCATAAAGAAATTCCGTAATTATAGAAACTATGTGTACGTTTAACGCGAAATTATTCTAATCATTTATTTCAGTTAATTCTACAAACTTCTACAGTTTAATGCTGATAATAGAGAGGCCTTTACTCTCTTCTTGCACTTAAAAGGGCCTCCTTTCAAGTAATAAAGATATTATTACTTAAAAGGAGGCCCTTTTAAGTAATAAAGATACCTGTACAAGAAGACCCCGCTCTTTTAAAACTAGAAACCAGAATATTGCAGGAGTGTACATTACATATAAAAGAAATTCAACTTTTATCTAGAAAAGCATGTGTGGTGTATGTGTATATGTGTCCTTTATCGTCAAATTGGTTGCGCAGTGACAACATGGTACAAAATAAATAAATTCCGTAATTACAGAAACTATTGGTATCTAAACGCGAAATTATTGTAATAATTTATTTCAGTTAACTTTACAAACTTTTACAGTATAATGCTGACAATAGTGGACTCCTTTAAAGTTATAAAGATATCTGTGCAAGGCGACCCCGCTTCTTTAAAACTAGAAACGAGAAGAATGCAGGAGTGTCCTTTATATACAATAGAAATTCAACTTTTATCTAGAAAAGTATGTGTGTACTTTATCGTCAAATTGGTTGCGCAGTGACAACAAGGTACAAAATAAATAAATTCCGCAATTACAGAAACTATGTGTATCTTAACGCGAAATTATTTTAATAATTTATTTCAGTTAACTTTACAAACTTCTACAGTATAATGCTGGAAATAGAGGACTCCTTTTAAGTAATAAAGATATCTGTGCAAGACGACCCCGCTCTTTTAAAACTAGAAACCGAAATAATGCAGGAGTGTACAACTGTACTTTATATACAAAAGAAATTCAAATTTTATCTAGAAAAGCATGTGTGGTGTATGTGTATGTGTGTCCTTTATCGTCAAATTGGTTGCGCAGTGACAACATGGTGCAAAATAAATAAATTTCGCAATTACAGAAACTATGTGTATCTAAACGCGAAATTATTTTAATAATTTATTTCAGTTAACTTTACAAACTTTTACAGTATAATGCTGACAATAGTGGACTCCTTTAAAGTTATAAGGATATCTGTGCAAGGCGACCCCGCTTCTTTAAAACTAGAAATGAGAATAATGCAGGAGAGTCCTTTACATACAAAAGAAATTCAACTTTTATCTAGAAAAGCATGTGTGGTGTATGTGTATGTGTCCTTTATCGTCAAATTGGTTGCGCAGTGACAACATGGTGCAAAATAAATAAATTCCGTAATTACAGAAACTACATGTTTTTAACGCATTACAAGTCATTTCAGAACTTAGAGATGGAAAGTTCAAAACCCTCATCAAACGTGTCCTTATCAAAAAAGCATATTATAAGATTTTAAAGACTACGTTGAAGACAAGGTAGTTTGGCAATGATTCCTTCTGCACATGTGGCTTCCATGGCATCTCATTAAAGGCATAACTGCGTAAATGTAACGTGCCGTACGGAGGACGGGTCTGAGCAGTTTCGCTCAACTGTCGTCTTCCGTCCTATTCACTCTACTTAGAGTGAATAGGCTCATAATAAACTAGTGCGCTTCACCATCAACGATTGCATCACGGCTTACCATCAGGCGGGATCGCGGTCAAGCACTAGTTTATAACAATTAAAAAAAAAAAAAAAAAAGATTCTAAATATTTTCTGACGGACTAAAGAGAAACACGTTGGTGGTGTTAATCAATTGAACCAACCTCGTCCCGATCGAAAGCTATCGTTCGGTCGACATTCGGCCGTCCTTAAGAAAATTTTGAAAGTATAATTCTTCAGCTTGTGTTTCCTGAAAACGGATCCATCATATAACGGCCGTCTATACACATAGAGAGCGTTTTTTGACACCAGTGAAACGGTCATTTACATGCCTGTTCTCATTTCGAGGCCGTTATTTGACGGCACTGCTTACTTGGACACCAAGCTTATTAAATATTTAAAACAAAGCCATCATCACTGACCTGTTCAAAAGAGTTTCAATAAGATGCGCGGAGTGTGGCAGTGCCTCCACCAGCAAGTCGATGGGTAACTCCGACGCCACGCTTTGCAGGACACCAGGTCCCAGCCTGGACAAGATGGCCGCCGCCTCGCGGAACTGTCGGCCCTCAGCCAACAGCAGCACGCGACGCAGCGCGAGCCGAGGAGAGGTGTACGTGTTCTTCTCCCTCTCTCGCTCACGACGAATTCGCTCTCGACTTTCGTTCATGTTTGCTTCGAGTTCAAGCAGTAGGGCGTAGCGCCCATTGTCTTTCCTTTATTTTTTTTAAATTGATGTCTCGATCTGCGAAAGAATTTATACTTATGAGTACAATGTGTGGTTATATCATGAGATGAAAGTCGATGAGAGACAGAAGGGAGATAAGAATCTGATACTTGTAGCTGATACTTTTAGTAACATAGCATGTAATGCAATAGCTACCCTTCTAAGTACTAAGGAGGTGTATTTTGATGTACGATTTGCAATGCGACCAATCATTTGCACTGCGACCAATCATTAAAGTTCTTGTGCAATAGCATTAATTGAAATAAATTGCAATTGGCATTAAATATTACCTCATGCTTTATAGCATTGGATTTCTAAAAGTAGGAAGGTGCTTGAATTTCGAGATGACCTTTACACTCCTACCTACATGATTTCTATCTAATTTAATTAACCTTCTTTCTTTCAACATTTTCACACATATATTTCAGGAGGTGACAAAAGACACTGCGTCAACATTGATGTCCATACACCTAGTCTACAAGTAACAACACAGAACGCAATATTGCGACACTGTTTAACCGAATTAAAACCGACATAGTTTTATTTCTGTTAAAAAAAGTGTTCAGATATTGCGTTCTGTGTTCTGTTTCTTTGTATTTTTTGCGGTTTTTACTTTGCAATCTTGAATTCCTAAATTATCTAACGGTTTTAAAATATCCGACACCTAAATAGGTCAATCTATCTGTAGCCGATTACTTTTTAGACAAGTTTTTGCAAGTTCACAATTTTTTCTGATAATTTAGACAGATTTTCTCAAGTACCCTAAAAAACATGAAAAGAAAACAAGCCTAGTGATGCGCTGACCTGAGCATGATACCAGTTTTTACTAACCTGATAGTCGACGGAAAAACGTCGTAAACTTATTATACCGTTGAGCAGATTAAAACGAACTTCACAAAAAGTAGTTTGTTCGATTTGTGATGAATTACAGAAATGATTCGACATGACTAAACGTAATAGGTGATTTTTACCGGAATATACAGGTGCAAGTGACAGGCGGGAGCGATTTTATTAGGGAGGCACATCTTCAAAGAGTGGAAAACATAAATGTTGATTTGCTTCGGCTTTCTAACTGGGTGCCGCGACTGCCTTTCTGACCTCCAAAACCTACCATACCCTTAGTTAATACTTGTCAGACTTTCAGGCTTCTGACTACCCGTGACGACTTTCAAAGTTGTTGCAACTAGATGTTGAAATGCATTTGAACAAAATTAAAATGATATCTGGATTCATTAAACGCAACAAAAAATGTCTGTTAAGTAATCTAAGAATCAACAATTAAGTTTTAAATGCTACTGATTCCGTTCAATTATTAGTTTATCTCGAGTTTTAATTATTAGAATGGCGATTAGAATAAATTACTTCTATACTTTTTACGTTGCCTGTAAGGCTTCAACAGTTATTAAAATAGATAAAAATGAAAGTATTGCGTAACAAAATTATTCTACTTTGGTTTCATTACGACAAGACACACCAAATCTAAAACTTTTTTTTATTTTAAATGATATACCTATTTTATTTATTAATACATGTTCCGGATGCATTGTTATATTTATGCGTTAGCGCTCTGGAACCTCAAAAATAAGTTAAGTAGGTACTGCAAAAAATTTATGAAAAAAACCTTATAGACCAATAAGAATGAAAGAAAAATATTTTATTTGAGACACACACAGAAAAGAAAAACAAATAATGAAAGGAGCATTTAACAGTAACACGAGTGAATAGGCTAATAATAAACTAGTGCACTTTACTACCATTGATTGCATCACTGCTTACCATCAGGCGGGATCGCGGTCAAGCACTAGTTTATAAGATATAAAAAAAAAAAACACATAAAAAGAGATCTGTGCGAGGCCTTAAAGGCAAACACCTCAGCAAAATGCTGTAGCAACATATTTTTCTTAATAAATACAAATGCTCAAAGTTGATGCAAATTCCGGATTTTCATAACATCCCGTCGAGTTAGCTGGTTTATGTCGCATCCATAAGTCAAGATCGTGTCGAGCAGAGTGGTTGAATGACCTCCTTCCTACAACTTACACCACACAAGAGTGCCAACTGAACCCCAATGACAGCCAACAATGACCATCGTATCGGGACCTCACAACTCTACGACTGTCTTTAATTTCCAGCGCCATTTTGTTAATTTTTGGATCAAAGTCTGGAATTAACTTTGAAGAGATTAAAGTTTACACTACACTGAGCTCTTTGGTATTGTAACAAGTTTATTTAATTGTTGGTTCTGTAGGTGAATATTGATATTTCTATGTATTAGCATTAGTTACTGTACCTATCTGCATTGAGACAAAACTATTTTGTCTTTGCGATTAAAATCCTTATTGAGTTATTGTGCAACTTTAGTAAGTAATATGTACATATATTCAGCTTTTCTTCGCTCGAAACTTCGGAACAACGTGTGTGTATGGCGTAAGATCATTTTATCTAAATTATGCACAACTTACAATTTGGTACCAATGTTGTAAGTCATAAGTAAAACAATTAGTCACTAATTATTATAAACTTTTCGCGCAGCTTGACCCTATCAAATCAGGTTAACGACTCGACATTAATAAATCCAATTTTCATATAAAAATAATTATCGAATAATTTTAAACATAGTGACATAAGGCGACTCGCGAAAGTGGTTCTATCGAGGTAAAGAGGTTACTCGTATGCTCATAGATTATAGAGTAACGTCTACCTCTTCATCAAGCAGTGTCTTTGGACTTGGCAAATTGATACTGTACAAGGCTTGAAGCGATATGAAAGTATAAGAAAAACCGCTTTATGGGCTCGACCTAGAATACCTAGTTACTCTCTTTTTAAAGGACAGGTTATAGAAACAAGTACTTTTTGTTGAGGAAATTGTTGCTTTTCTGGTTTTCTCGCAATCTTTAAAATAGAAAAGACTTAACTGTTACAAGTGTCATGATCCAGTATCTTTGTATTTTGGAAAGCCGCACAGACTATACTGCCAAACAACTCTGGGCGGAGCGGAAGGGCGTGTCAGACTTTTACTGACAAAAACCCACCCCTGTTCCTTCACCTGCCTATGCGCCCCAGGGACCCCGGTACTCTTTGGTACGCTCCACGGCCCTGGGGCAAGCATCGGTCCTTAAGGACCCCACGCTATGCTGAGTGCATCTCTTTGAGGCGCACGCGGAACACGACGCGCCGTCGACCCGGGCTTGGTCCTTACCGGGCGGTGAGCTGCCCATCGCTCGCCACCAGCAGGCCCGCGCCTACGGTGGCTGGGAGCTTGGCGCCATCTCCCGACGACCAGGGCGTCTCCTGCGGCGGCTAGGGACGAGAGGGCGCTGCGACAGCCTCTCCCTCTCGCGCGCCGCCTCCCTCTTTGCGAGCATTACTGCTTCGCAGAAGGAGGCGACGGCCTGCCATGCGCTCTCGTTCCGGACCATGGCCTGGACCAGGGCCGGACGCGAGAGATCGCTGCCGCCTATCGCTGCCACGAGGACACGGCGGTGATCCGCCCAAGCGGGGCAGACCTCCAACGTATGCTCCACCGTGTCCTCTGGGCGATCCGCACAGTGGTGACACCCTGGCGTTTGTTCCTGCCTTATCTGACACAGGAACCTCCCGAAGCACCCGTGCCCGGTGAGGACCTGCGTCAGGCGGAAGGTGAGGACGCCGTGGCGCCTCTCCAGCCACTCCTCAAAGAGGGGACTTACCGCCGCAATAGTGGCGTGCCCAGCGTTGGGTTGCGACAATCGCACTTTCCATGTCAAAGAGCTATGCTTGGAGTTTCTCTGCGCGATCGAATCAGGAATGGGGAGATCCGTAGGATCAAAGTTACCGACACAGCTCTTAGAGTCGCTAAACTTAAGTGGCAGTGGGCGGGGCACATTGCACGCAGAACTGATGGATGATGGGGCAGTATGGTTCTGGAGTGGCGGCTACGTACAGGAAGACGCCGCGTAGGGAGGCCCCCAACAAGGTGGACCGACGACCTGGTGAGGGTCGCGGGAAGCCGATGGATGCGGGCAGTGCAAAAACGATCGTTTTGGAAAGCCTTGGGGAAGGCCTTTGTCCAGCAGAGGACCTCTATAGGCTAAGAAAAAGAAGAAGAACTATGCTCTGCGGTTTCACCCGCACAAGACTCGATCCTATAACATTAGCGCCGATTCCCATGTTCACAAACTAAACTAAATTTAGGTTGAGTGCATCTTTTTCTTTCTATTTCATTAAGAAAAGGACAGAAGATAAATATTAGTTAGTAGTTGTTTTGACAACGTCTTATAATTCGATGGAAACCGGCTGCACGCACGAAAAAACATGACTCATGCGGCGTTACCTCGCTATGCGGCGTTACCTCGCTCTGAGGCGGTCCGTTGTCACGTTCAACTATCGTCAGTAAACCGGCTTTACAGACAACCATTTTTTTTTATCGAGATTACAATTGGTGTTTTAGGAACAATTGTTCAGTACAGCACATTTCTGATATACGCTGTATGCCTCTCTCTGACCAAAGACACTATGGAGTTTAAAAGAGATTTTGATCCTTTCAAGGGGTATTTAGACCTGCCAGGGCCGCGGGTTGTTCGAAAGATATACCGTGGCCCCGGCGCACAGGCAAGTGAAGGAACACTGGTAGGTTTTAGTCAGTAAAAGCCTGTTACGCCGTTCCGCTCCGCCCTGAGCGTGAGAGGTCATTTGATGATTTGCTATCCACGAAAAAAAAAATTAGGTGGAGTGGACATTTCTTCTCTAATTACCCCCTTTTTTGTGGGTGGGACCACAAAAAAGGGGGTAATTTGAGAAGAAATGTCCACTCCACCTAATATTTTTTTAAATATGTCCTGTAAAACGCACGGTTGGCGCAGTGGTAAAGCGATTGACTGCTGCACTGTTTGTAACGGAGTGCGAGTGTTTTTTTGCTGGTCTATATCATAAAAAGTCAACCCTTTTTATGATATGGACTAGCGGGGGAAACACTCGCACTGGAAGGAGTGCTCTGGTTTCGGTCTTCGATTGGTCTAAACCCACTTAACACACTCATTCATCACACATCCACACTAAACACGTATACAATACATACATAAAATTAATACACACATAATAACTTAATACATTTATTTAGTAAATTTAGTATTTGGTAAATTTAGTATTTGGTAAATTTAGTATTTAGTAAATTTATTTGTTTGGAAGAACATAAGATTATTGTCGCCACAGAAATCATACCGACCGATGCTATCTATGTATGAGCCTACCTACTGTACATAATAAGTTTGATAAACGAAGGAGACTAGTCTCCACGACACAGGGAATCCTAGTGTGGAGGCTAGTGCTATTCAAATATTGTAATGTTTTTTTTCTGAACAATAAAATTTTTATTATTTTTTTATATTATTATTATTGTATTTATATTATTATATGATTTGTTAAATTACTCTTTTGACTAAAATTACATTGACATACATCACACTCATAAGGTTTCTCTTCAGTGTGCGTGCGCATATGCACTGTTAAAAAACTATTATGACAAAAATTACGTTGACATACATCACACTCATAAGGTTTTTATAAGTGTGTGTACGAATATGTTTTGTTAAATCACCCTTGCAACTAAAACTATGTTGACATACATCACACTTATGAGGCATTTTACCAGTGTGTGTAGGAATATTAATGGTTAACTTTTACTTGTTATTATAACTACGCTGACCAACATGACACTCATAAGGTTTTTGACCAGTGTGTGCACGCATATGTATTATTATATCATCCTTGCGACTAAACCTACACTGACAAACATCACACTTATAAGGTGTCTAACCAGTGTGTGTACGCATATGCATTGTTAAATGACTTATGACTAAAATTACGTTGACATACATCACACTTATAAGGTTTTTCATCAGTGTTTACGCGAATGTGAACTGTTAACTTACTCTTTTTAATAAAACTACGCTGACCAACATGACACTCATAAGATTTTTCACCAGTGTGTGTACGCATATGTATTATTAAATCATCCTTGCGACTAAACCTACACTGACAAACATCACACTTATAAGGTGTCTCACCAGTGTGTGTACGCATATGCATTGTTAAATGACTCTTATGACTAAAATTACGTTGACATACATCACACTTATAAGGTTTTTCACTACGCCGATTACATGTGTTAGGCTCTTTGAAATGTCTGTCAGGCTTGCACGTCGCTTGAACTTTCGAGTCTGATTTGTCTTTTTTCGTATTTTTCTCCGCTGCTATTGCAAATTTTTCGTTGGTTCTTCGTGTGTCCAGTAGTAAATCTAGTAGGTAAGTACTTTTGGGAAGAATATTGACATTCACACTAGTCAAAATAATTTACACAAGCGTTTTGTACATTTTACACTAGGATCTAAAATTGGAAATTATTTATGACATTGAAAAATACACGCCATAAACATACAGTACCAACATTCTGAATGTAAGAAGCAGTAAGTTGGACTGCCCACTCGTGTGGAGTCTCACACAGAGCAACAAGTCTCTAGTTATTAGGTCTTAACTTATTTTTCTAAGTTCATACTAACCATGTAAATGTAATAGATCAATGGTTTTGTTGAATATTGTACTTTTATTTAAATAATCATGGGTTGTTAAATCTAAATGATTTATTTTCTATTAGTAGGTTTGTACAAACTCTTTTACATGTTGATCAATAATTTTATTACTTTGAGAAGAAAGGCTGAAAAAAACTCAGAGGTCACAGTCTCTTTTAAAGTCCAGACATAGTCTTGGTCAGATCATATGAAGACCATGTAGAATCGATGTTTGAGATGGTATTTTGATGAAAGAACCACACAGGTTGAGAAGACCTGTCCACTCAGTGTACGCATTTGTCAGAAATCGTTCAGCTCAACTCACAACTTAAGGAGCTCAACGATTCGATCAACAATACCAAAGAAAGGACATTTGGGTAGGCCACATAAATTACTCAAACTGCCAGACCATTACAAAAACTAATAGAACAGAGAAAATAAAAATAAATAAAACGACCTACAATAGTCTTCACATTCACAATAAATAATAAAATACTTTACGAAGTAAGCAAAAGCCATTGTATATAAATTAAATTTATTAATGTCAAGCTGTATATAATAAAAATAGGGGCAGAATCTTTGAGGATCACGTAGGTTTATGTCTGAAATGGTCTTTTGAGGAAAGAACCACATAGATTGATTTAATCGGATTTTGTTCATTCTGATTTATTTACCTATAAATTTAATATCATTATTTTAAATCGATTCTATAAATCTATGCTCATTTATCTTTACATAATTATTTTACTGTTATTATTTTAAATTTTAAGGTGTTGGCCATGTTATCAATAAATACAATGATTGTGTAATTTTGAGTGATAATTCAGTAACAAGTTACTTGTTCATTAATAAATGACTATGACCATCGTTGTCTGAATAAATTATTATTATTTCTGAATCAGCTTCATATGAGAAACAGAGTAAAAAAAGAGGAAGTAAAAGAGAAAACAAAAGAGAAAAAGAGTTGGCGAATTCAAATACTTTCTAACCGAAGACCCCAAAGACGACGTAGATATAGATCGAGAGCGCAGGGCGATAGCGGTCAGGGCTAACATACTGATACACAGGTTCGCTCGTTGTAGTATTGGCGTAAAAATTACGCTATTTAAGGCGTATTGCCAAGGGTTCGCGGCACGAGCGGCCTGTGGGTTAGGCATACTAAAAGATCGATAGACGCCCTGCGTAATCAATTTAACATTGTTTCAGGATGCTGTTGGGACTGCCGCGCTATTGTAGTGCGTCCGGTATGTTCGCGTTCCCGCATACCGACGACTTTTATGCCATAATTCGCAAAAGAACAAACTCCATTTTGTCAAGAGCGCGGTCTAGTTCTATCAGCATCCTAGATATGTTGATCGTTAAGTTCGACGTTCCTTGGTTGTCACACGCTGTGGAAGTGATGTTCCCCACAGCTAACTTTATAATTTATTCTTATTGATTTTTGGCTGTTATTTTAATAAAAATAGATTTAAAAAAATGTTGCTAACAAATTAGTTAGTTAGTTGCCTAGTTGCCATAAATAAAAAAATATTAATTGATTGATTCATAATTATGTATATATTTTCATTTTGATCTCACTCTCGGTTTTCGCACCCTCAAGGCTTTGAAAATGACACTCATGGCGAAAAATGTGTACTTATTTGTGTAG
>VKGM01005519.1:7137-18569 GCA_007844875.1 Busseola fusca | reverse complement strand
ACAAACCATCGCATTAAGAAAATATACAATTTAACATGAAAGAACTTACGCGTAAAATTTGGCACTGCTCTATTTTTTTAACAAAAGATGACACATTTTCACTCCGTTGTTGCGTGGCACAGATTAACGAATTTATTACTAATTATTACACGCGTATAGGCATCTTTTGTGCATGTGCACATGTTCCTAAGACGGTTAGGTTCCTACATGTTTAAATTTGTTTTTGTGAGTGTGACAATAATTCAATTTTATAAAGTTCTTTAAAAACTGCGAGTCATTTGGTCGAAAAGAGGCAGTGGACGGCAAACAGGCGCATTGACCCTATGCATATTATGTTCTGCTATTGCGCAATTATATTTCCTTGAATGTGGTTGTTCTTTTTTTTGGTAGGTGATTGATCTTTAGCTGTGAAGAATTTTAAATTAAGTTTTTGTTTCGTTGGATACTCAAGAAAGTGTATAATTTTTATTACTATCAAAAGAATTGGAAAGTCCTCGTCGTTGCTGCTTTTACTGCGCTTCTTTTTAATTTAACAACCATACTTTCGTACATTAAAATAAACCTAAGCCTCCCCACATGCCATTCCGTACACTTTGGCCAAAGTTAAAAATAAACGATTCTCTATAATAATGACAACAATGTCCGGAAATAAGCCGATGTACGGTGAGTGCGAATTAAAAATAAACGGCCGTTGCAAACCTTGACGTAACCTGCGATGAACTGCATAACATGAATCGTAATACGATCCGATGTCTAATACATTCGTCACGCACACATACACGGGCAATTATCTCGTTAACAGCTCGCGTAATTCTTAATGTGTGACGTCACTCATCGTAATGAAACGCAGGTGTCGCTATGGACTAAGGACGATTTGTTGCGGTCAAAAACCGATACAGATCGGTCTGCATTCGGAGATTTTTTGCAATTTTTTAGTTAACCCAATAACTGTTTTATGCACATACGTTTAATTGCAAGTTAAAAGTTTGAGCATGTCAAGAGGTCTTCTTTACCTACTTGGGTAGACTACTTTGAAGTCCTCGTATTCTGTAAAAATCACACCGTGAAGACTTAGTTGCAGCGAACTAGAAGTGAGCGTATTGTGCTAGGGATTTACGCTATTGACAGCTCACTTCGCCTAAGTTACAGAATAGGTCGACAGATTCTATGTTGGCATTTGAATCGAGTGATAAGTCCTAAAAACACAGAAACCCTGCCTTTGACAACCAAAAGTAGAAATTATTAGAAAATTGCAACACTGTTCACAATAGGTATAGTGATTTGGCAAATAATAAGTCTGCCAATTTTCCACTACTTCTCATCATTAGTGAGCATTTGACAGAATATGAAAAAAATGAGACATTGGCCCCGATTCCCTTCCCAAAACTTAGTTTAGTTTGTGAAAAACTAAACTAAGTTTAAGCTCAGTGTATCTTTTTTTTTCTATTTCAT
This sequence comes from Busseola fusca, assembly GCA_007844875.1. Lineage (NCBI taxonomy): Eukaryota > Metazoa > Arthropoda > Insecta > Lepidoptera > Noctuidae > Busseola > Busseola fusca. Next base: position 17,117 of record VKGM01005519.1, on the reverse strand, counting down.
TATGAAAAGGACAGAGCATAAAATATTAGTTTAGTCCTGTCAAATTAAGGTATTCCATAGACAATGTAGACGTGATTAAAAACATGGCGACTAAACATACGTCAATTTACGTCAGACGCTGACTAATTTGACAGGACTAAACATGTATCTTCTGTCCTTTTCTTAATGAAATAGAAAGTAAGAGATGACGACCAATACCTAATAAAATGAACCTTATGGCCTGTTTAACCGTTTATTAACAAAACTATTCAAATATATTGACTCTAAATATACCATAAAAAACTAAAACCTACCTAATGAGATAACAAGTAACTCTCAGCGTCCGTGCCAGTTCACACGATTCGTTGCGTGTGACACCTCAAGAGATGCATCACGATTGCCATAATGAAAACCTTGCCTTCCCAGTATTGACGGTGAGCCGTGTAATGGACAAGTAATTTTGTCCTCGAATGTACCTATACACAGACAGGCTATAGAGCACGCTTGTGTAGAAGACCCAAGTTTATTCAATTATACTGTCAATGTCAGAGCGTTATCGTGCAGAAAAATACATCGCTTTTAGTAAAAATCAATTTCACAAACTCTATCAGTTTTTTGGGGACTTCCCCAGAAGTTTTTGAAATCAACATCCAATCTGCCAAGCCATTTGACTGCACATTTTAATTAACCTACAGATTCTGGGTGTCTCAGAAATGTTGACCTAAATAGCTAGGTAAATGGATCAGCGACCTATAAAATGCAGGGGACCGATGCACAAGCGGCTTTGAATCAATCCTATCAAACTACGAGGGAGCCCCGTGTTCTACAATGAACGTCTTCCGGCTTCAATGATTTGTAATGATAAATCTGCTATGATACCATTGTCCTAGTTTTTACTAGTTCTATACTCTGGTACAAAATGTTGAAGACTAGTGCTGTGAAAAGCCTGATCAAATTTCTCAAGATATCTCTTTGGTTGGACAAAATAATACAACCAAGTAATACGTGGCATGAGATTTAACAACATCTTTTAAAGTATTTCGTACACGATCCTTGCAAGGAAATGGCCGTTTTGTTCACCTGGCACCTGCTGTAAATTCGTTTGTCACGACGTCCACCGGAAGAGATAAAATCTTTCGCGGTTCGGTGCCACCTGCAGCAGCTTCCCGAATTGCATATTTAATAGTTTCGTTCTAGTTTATGCGCGTATTTTGTAGTTCGGTAAATCATCTCTAATAGAAAGACTTTACAACAAAATAAAACCTACCGATTTCCAAATAACTTTAATGTAATTTCGGAAGTTGTTCTGAGTTTTTATTTTTCGTTTTATATTTGTCACAACAAAAAAAAAATATCACTGTAGATGCGCCTATGATATTTTAAGAAATCCCTCGATTTTTTTCGTTTATGATCTTATCCTGTCATCGGATTCTGACCTGATGGGTCGCACCTAAAAGGTCTTTTAACCAAAAAAATAATTATCCAAATCAGTCCAACCTTCAAGTAATCGAAGAAGTAGTACATTTAAAAAATATATTCAGATGAAAAGGCTAGGCAGATGATGATTTCGTCCAACGAACTGAAAACGTTCTTCTTTTTGTTTTTTTAACTTAATCCGTTTAACATCTCAATCCATATAAATTTAGCCTCATTCAAGCCAGTTATTGTCAAAAAGCCTTCGGATTGGCTGCACTGGCTGAATACCCCTTTGTGACGAACGATCCCACAGTCAATGGGCACGGCTGTACATGAATAGAGCGCCAATCAAGGCCGCTCAATTATTGTCAGAGGTTTTTTGCTTTTGGCACATAAATAAAATTTATATTCTTTCTAGGCGTATAATTTGCTCAGATAATGCTGACCTAGTAATCAGCAGATATGGCTTGAAAAATTGAACGGTAACCTAGTTTCCCTGAAAGAGGCGTGGTGAGACAAGATCGATTTGCTTAGCTATAAAAGCATGCAAGCCTGTAAAATTGCTGAAAAGATTACATGTAGCATGCACAACTAGATTATACATAGATATTGCGACTTCGTTCGCGTGCATCCAGGAAAACAATATGTATTTGGTTTTTTTTTATATTTTTTTCTAAGATAAAAATTCCTCAGCTATCTGCCAGTGAAAGTCCCGTCAAAATCGGTCCAGTCGTTTCGGTGATTAGCCGTAACAACAGACAGATAAAAAAAATGTTTTTTATTTGTTATTATTATTTTTTTCTAGCATACATTCATATGCATTTAGAAAAAGCTGTTGTTTTGACAATACACACAGATACGAAAACTTACCAGAATAAATGGAGAAAACCCGTCTTAAATGCACCTACAATTTCTAGAACACGTACTTAGTTCCTCAGGCTTTTTTTTGTGAGTGTGAAATATTCAATCGACCTCCCGCTTTGGGCAGAGCGGAAGGGCGTGTCAGACTTTTACTGACTAAAATCTACCAGTATTCCTTCACTTGCCTGTGCGCCAGGGGCTTCCGTATCTCTTCTCTTTCGAACAACCCGTGGCTAAAGTGTTCCTAATAAGCCTTACATGCATAATTCTACTACTAATGACCTAGTTATCTAAGTAACATAAGAAGAAGTAAGAAGTAGTACATATTATTATACGATGGTATTTATCGTTTGCGAAAGCGAACGAGCGCTGTTTTCCTGCAACTCTCCTATTCACCGACAGTAATTGACCAATTACGTTTGTATGTAAAAGCGAGGATTAAACTACTAGTTACTACTGCTCGACTTTTCTAACGAAGTATTTAAATACTGGATATGTAGAAGCGTAGATACATGTCATACCTTAATGAGAAGTACCTCAATCAAGGCGAAACGTACAGACTACAGACGCCAGCAGGTACTAGGTACCCGATACTGTCAACCTTGAACCATTAATCTTCAGAATTAAAGTTGATAATTCTAATAAAGTTGATTTGACGCCACCTCATCAAGCTACTACAATCAGTCTTCAACTTTGTTGTTTAAATATTAAGGTTGATTATGAACATTTGAAAGTTTCGGGTAGCTTGATTTTCTTGCACAGCACACACGATAACACATCTATAGGTTACACAGGTATAGGTTTCGGGAGGTTCCTGTTCCGGATAAGGCGGGAGGAAACGCCAGGATGTCTCCACTGCGTGGATCGCCCTGAGGAAACGGTGGAGCATACGGTGGAGGTCTGCCCCGCTTGGGTGAAGCACCGCCGTGTCCTCGTAGCGGCGATTTCTCGCGTCCGGCCCTGCTCCAGGCCATGATCCGGAGCGAGAGTGAATGGCAGGCCGTCACCTCCTTCTGCGAAGCAGTAATGCTCGCGTGAGGAAGAGGCAGTCGCAGCGCCCTCACGCCTCTAGCTGCCGCAGGAGACGCCCTGGTCGTCGGGAGATAACAGCGAACACCCGGCCTCCCGGCGCGGGCCTGCGGGCGGCGAGCAATGAGTAGCTCGCCGCTCGGTAAGGACCAGGCCCGGGTCGACGGCGCGTCGTGTTCCGCGCGCGCCTCAAAGAGATGCTGTCAGCATAGCGTGGGGTCCATAAGGACCGATGCATGCCCGTGGGTAATTTGAAAGAGTAACCGGGGTCCCTAGGCAGGTGAAGGAACATGGGTGGGCTTTAGTCAGTAATAGTCTGACACGCACTTCCGCTCCGCCCAGAGCGGGAGAGGTCATTTGATGATTTCCCAACCACCAAAAAAAAAACAGACATCTATGTATATAAACGGACAAAAATTAAACTATATTTTCGACATCTGGCTCGTTCCCAGTCCCACACACCTCGTAGCAATTACTTTTTATTTTTCAATAATATAAGTGTACAGTTTTGTCTTGACATTACTATTTTATTAAAATTCATGGTGTAACGGAAAGGCCATACATACCAAGGGCACAGCTTTTTGGGTTGATATCAAACAATATTGGAAGGGTTTTTTAATCCTATCCCACATGTTCGGAAGTTATTTTGAGTTGAAACCCTGCTAATATCGTTTGATATCATCCAAAGAAGCCGTGCACTTGGTATGTATACAAATACTCTTTCCGTTACACCCTGTAGAAAGATAAGGTATACATGGTGTCTGGTAATGAATTGATATCTTGTTATGGGTTCATTGTACTCATCATTATGAACAACTATAACTATTATATTGAAATCTCGAAAAGAGAATTAGCTTGTTTTCTACTTTTCAAAACGTGATGAGTATCATTTCATTACCGGACACCCTGTAGGTCCAAATAAATGAAATTACGATTTTAATTAGCCTAACATTATGTAGTCTAGTCGCTGTTGACCCTGACCAATAGAAACGCCGATCGTACACAAGTTCTAGTAATTCGCTTGGATGATCTAATCCGGGGGGCGACGCGACGGCTGCAGCTAGATCGCATTAGCCAATTAGACGTGACAGAAGTATGCCATTGTACAGTCAGGTAATGCATTATATGTTATAGAGCTCAACGATTTATCCCTGAAAGCTCAAACGAGAATCAAAACCTGACTGTGAATCACATCACCAGTATAGGCTTTTCCAAACTATATTGTAGTCTACTTCCAGTCTGAAGCGGTATCTAAAAACGCCACATGCGAACAACGCATCATACTGATGTCACGCAAATCTTGCATCTCGCAAGCAGAGTTTACCTCGCAACTAGCACCATACAATTTCCCAGCATCAATCGTTGGGCAAGTGCCCGCCGGACACGACACCCGTCTGGTCGGAGGATCCTTCCTTTTCTATGGAGGATGAGTGAACTTTACACTCTGTTCCTTATACCTCTGAAAGTCCAACCGGATGCAGTTAAATATCAGCATTTTACATAGATCGAGCCTATCTGAACGCTGTCTTACGAATTGTAGGTCTTGGGATCGAACCCAGCTATGCAAGAGCTTTACTTTTGTCAATAAATTCATCTCCACTGCTCTCAAAAACGACGTAAAAAAACGTCGTGAAGAAATCTACATGGCCTAGAATAAAAAAAACTTCAGATCTGCGCGGATCCGCGTGGTTTATTATAGCTCACACCCTCTCCCGGAGAGGAGACCTGTGTTGTAGCTGTGAGAACATCATAGACTATGTTGCTTGAGAATTCGGTCCGTCTTCCCTCGTCATCTGTCGAGCCTTTTGCACACTATATTGGGATCGGCCTGAATCGGCAGACTGAATCTCAATTGGATGCAGCTTAATACCAGCATTTTACATGGAGCGAGCCTACATAATCAGCCTATAATGTTCCCAGTGCTGGGACACAGACCTTCTCTTGGTGAGAGGGATTGGGCCGTAATCGACCACGCGGGCCCAGTGCGGGTGGGTAGATGTTACATGTGTTCGAAGTTTTGGTTCTAGGACATGCCGGTTTACTCACGATGTTTTCCTTCACCGTTTTGAGAGCAGTGGTGATGAAATAATTTACACAAAGTAAAGCGCCTGACGGGGTTCGAACCTACGATCTACAAGTTTTAAATTGTGGCCGTTACCACTGGACCACCACTGCTCCAACAGCGTTCAAGCCTATCTAAATTGAGAAATACGATACCCCTTGGTAAAAATACAAACACTGCTTCACTAAAATCTAGAGCACTTCTATCCAACATTATCCCCCTTCTCTGTAACATCACGTAACCTCACTTTGTGCTTAGGTCCTTGTAGGAACAATACAAAATATAACTCTGTATGAACAAGATCAAATGTCTGATGCATTGTTTTCTCTTGTCGCCAGCCGAACGAAGGAGCGGACAATCAGGTACTTAGTAGATGACGTAGTTGTGTGTTGTCCCTTTTCTAACTTTAGTTTTCGCTTTTAATTGTGTTTATAGATTTCTGGTGAAGGTTATGATTTGAGGATGCTCCTTGTGTTTGGGGATCCAGAAAGTTTAATTTGAATGATTCTAAATATTTTTGCGTCTCAATTTTTACTACCTATTACACTTTTTGTGTCGACTAATAGTATCTGTTGTACAGATAGTGCCATCCACGACGACCCGCCCCACTCTTCTTTTGAATGCTTAAAGAAGTGTGAAACATTCCACTATTTTAGTTTTGTCAATTCACAGTAATTACCTACTGATTAGTGGGTGTAATTAGTGAATATCGTCAAAACTAAAACACGTTTGGGATTATAAATAGCGGTAACCACTTACGATTAGGAGGGGAGTGGGGCGCGTCTTCGTAGATGGCATTATCTGTATATGCCATGTTCTGTGTCTTTGTCCGTTGCATGAAATGCCATTGTGGTGCAATACATAATATGCAATTCAAATCTTTTTATGTTTACCATTAACAGATCACTAACTCCAAAATTAGTATTCACCCCATCCAACGTCATAATACACAGCACCACAACTTCTTTTTTCATGAAACAGTCACATATTAATTGTGTCAAATCTCCTACAGTTGTTTACTGCAAGCGCAACGCACCTTCACGATGGTCGTCGGGCCCATCCGCCCGACTCGGGCATCGTCGAGCCCGTCAACAACAACATCAGTGAAGACAATAATAACGGGCCGATATCTCTGCGAGAGATGCAGAACATCGCCAACAATAATGCAGCAGCTTACATCGTGAGTGAGAATGAGGAGAGGAACAGAGTCAGCAGGGAGTCCGTTGTGGAGTTCGAGCCACTGCCGTCTGGGATAAGGGTTGCTGATCCGTTGGAGCATTGCGCTGATTGGTTCGGTGAGTATTCATAGTTATTACTTGCGTTGCTAGTCCGCGTGTAGGTGGGCAAACGAAATCATTTCGAAAAATTATAACACGGGATTGTAATACCGGGATAAACCAGCAGGGTAATTGCATAACCCACTATCAGTAGCAATGGGTTTCATTTTGACAGTTCAACAACATTCATTGCGTTATTTACATCGTTGAGCTGACACATTTTTCGAACGTATGAAGCAATGGATTAGCAATATGCTTCAAATTGTTATGAATAGTGTGTTACGCAATTGAGGTGGTCATCCAAAACGTTCATATTTAATATTAGTAAGATACCGTGTGGTCATGATGCCTCAACTAATTGGACCTTGAAATTTCAACCTGCAGCCTAATTGCGTAACGCATTTTCGGCAAATGATTGAGACTAGTTGGTATCGTTCGGACCGCAATCTGCATTCATTGCGTTATTTACGTGTTGTGCGGACAAATTTTTCGAACTTATGAAGCAATGGTTTAGAAATTTGCTTCAAAATGATGCAGATTTCGATTAATAGTGTGTTACGCAATTAGGGTGCTGTTGTGGTTTTCAGTAACCTTGACCACCTTCGACCATCTATCTTCCTTCGACATTAAATCATAATTATGCGATCAATTTATGAAATATCGACAATGCTGGCCCAGCCTTCTGTTTGTATACCTGTGCATCTTTATTCACTCAGTTCTCGTCGTCACTTCCTTCCTGTGACGGTTTTCCGGTCGTTAAATAGTAGTTAGATATAAGGTTTATTATTATGGCAGTTGAAGGACGGCCATCACGTTTTGTCGGGAAGCGCTTAAATTCATCATAACTTCTTTATACCAATTCTACAAAAGTCTACGAGTCTTGGCCCGATATTGTATTACTTATGTATTAGAAACAGCTTCCGAAATGTAAAACGGTAGAACGGGATAGCTTTAGGCGAATGATCGTAAAGTAAATCATTGTAACTAAATGGTGCGCCACAAAAGTCGTGGGTAAAGACCTCGTAAAAGATTAGGACTGTGGTTTACTCGCCCTTCGCTTAGATTTATCTATAAAAGAAGTAAGTTGTGATAAAACGACATTTAATTCACTTTAAGTGTCCACAAAGCATCAAAAATTGTCATCCATCCACGTCTCGAGGGAAATGAATTGGCAACTTAAAAAACCTTTAATATTGGGGGCCAAGTCCCGTAATCCGTAAATCAGTGGCTAAGCCTTACTTAAAATATTCACTCCGTTATATCCGAATTTCAACTTTATGTCGTAACGATTAGATCAGTTTTCGATTGACACATTACACAGACCTAAGACGTTTCAGAGTTTATAGCGGGCACCATTGTTATCGTTCGACCATTACAAAGTTCCCATGACCGATGACTATCACTGTTTAGCTAGTATGCTAGTATAGAAACATACGACAATACGTTTTGGGTGCGGGCACGCTGGCTTCGATATTTGATGTCTGAGTCTAGTAATTAATTCATTGGTAAGACGAAAGCGTAATGGAATGAAGATTTTTATTTAAAATTACGTCCACACATGAAACCCATAATGTATTTGAAAAAAAAAAAACAAAACAAAATGGTTCGACAGTAGGTATTCCACGGATCTTCAAAGCCCGTTCATCAATGGTTGTTTTTTTGCCGAGCGTTACTGTGAGCTCTTAAAGATAATACAATAATATTTAAAACATTCTCTTTCCTTTCTCATTCTATCTTTTTCAAAAAAGGAAAAGGGAGAGGGAGGCCTTTGCTCTGCAGTGGAACAATACAGCAGGGTAATTGCGTAACCCACTATCAGTAGCAATGAATTTCATTTTGACAGTTCAACAGCATTCATCGCGTTATTTACGTTGTTGGACAAACACATTTTTCGAACATATGGTGCAATGGATTGAAAATGATAGCAATAGTGTGTACGCAATTAGGGTGCAGGCTAGTTAGCTCGCCGCCCGGTAAGGACCAGGCCCGGGTCGACGGGCGCGTCGTATTCCGCGCACGCCTCAAAGAGAAGTCAGCACAGCGTGTCGGGGTCCATAAGGACCGATGCCTGCCAGGGCCTCGGTTAGTTTGAAAGAGATACGGGGGCCCCTGGCGCATAGGCAAGTGAAGGAACATGGGTGGGTTTTAGTCAGTAAAAGTCTGGCACGCCCTTCCGGTCCGGCCAGAGCGGGATTTCCCACCCAACAAAAAAAGGGGTGCAGGCTAGTTATATTAGATTCTACTAACAACGCCCTGCATAAGTTTCGATCCCATGGGATAAAAACTTATATAGTATCTTATGGAGTAAAAAACCATTGAAACATACACCTTCGCACTTATAATAGGAAGATAGGAAGTTGAACTTGTGTTATCTGTAGCATCGCGGCCGCACCCACTTCAAACCTGTATGTTTCCATTCAAACTTGCATATACAAAGAAACATGAAGCAAATTGATTTTAAATGTACCTAATTTACCATATTTGGTTACAGGCGATGAAGATTTCCCTCGTAATCGATTGCAGTACCTTCGAGAAATCAGTAGAGGATGGTTTGGAAGAGTAAGTAACACACATAGACATGATTCAAAGTGATTTACATAGTCAGCCTATAATGTTCCCAGTGCTGGGACACAGGCCTCCGCTCAGGCTCTTGGTGAGAGGTGTCACCAAAGTCTTCGAAGGTTTTGGTTCTAAGACATGCCGGTTTCTTCACGATGTTTTCCTTCACCGTTTTGAGAGCAGTGGTGATGAAATAATTTACACAAAGTAAAGCGCCTGAAGGGGTTCGAACAACAACTTGTAAGTCGCGGCCGATACCACTGGGCCACCACTGCTCTGAAATCAAAGTGAATTGATTATAATTAACCGCTGTATATATATAATAAGGTTCTCGGGATTCTACTGGATAGCAGGACAATGTTGTTGTGGCTGTCCTTGTGATGATGATGACAGGCCTTTTTTTTTATATGAGCTGACTAAGATAAAGTCTAAGCTTTATAAAAGACTGATCTCTGAGTTTGATTCGGTGTTTCTTATCAACAAAGTAGGTAGACCAGTAAGAAACCAGCATCAAATATTAAAAAAATAATACTTTTGACGTGTAAAAGTGATTTTTTACAACCAATTGACTGAAATGAATGTCTAAATAAAAGCGTGTTGGATTTTAAACCCTTGACTTATCCCCGAAAGTTGTAAATCCAACAGCCCGCTTTGCTCGAGTTAGTAGTTTGTGAAAACGGAGATACGTGTTTATCTCTTGTAAAAAGAATTAAGTAAAGACTCCTCAGGAAATCAGCAAACTTAATATGTACGCTATAAATTGACTCTGTTACGAATGCACCTTATGTCAATGACAT
>VKGM01005500.1:5283-21440 GCA_007844875.1 Busseola fusca | reverse complement strand
TATAAATACTTATTTGTTATAAAACTTGTTTCTACAACTCTCAATAAGAGCTAATTAAAAAAAAAACACTAAGGGCTCATAATTTAAATCAAAATGCCAGAGTAACGAATTCGGAAAAGTGAAGCATAAAATAACAAATATTCAATATCTATATAATGATTGATAGGATTTCCATTTGATTTTCATAATTGAAAGGCGTAATATACATACACCACGAAGCAGTTCGTAATATTTAGTTGCAAGTATTCTATAGGTGTTCTTAGCACTTCGATTAATTGGTTTCTCCTAATGTTGGTACGTCATTAAAAGTATTACAGAAATTGGTCCTTGATTGAACTTGAGATCATTTCAGGAGGCTGTCGTCTCGTCCTTGACGTGGGCAAGGGGTCCTGACCGGCTGCGTTCAACCAAGATCAGCGACCGGCGCGCGCATCTCACTTTTTAAAAACTAATCTTCGTTATACATATACAAGTTGCAAATTACTACCCCTTAATTTAATAGCCCAGTTACAGTAAACTGCACTTAATAATAAAACTGAAGCTAGAAATTAAATGTCAATTGTCTGTTTTATATCGATAAAGGCATGTTATGTTGTGATTGGATTTGGGTTATAACCGTGACCTTTTTTTTTTAAGATGAAACGTTACTCAGAAATGAAAATATTTAACAAATACTTGTGTCAGCCGACCTACGAATGCACCCTAGAAACAAAGTGTATTAACCTTATACCCGCGCCACAACGACCTTCCACCAGGTTCGTTATCCGATCCAAAACAGATAAAACATTTTTGTAAGGGTGTACTGTAGGTCACATTAACATTCGTCAAAAAATTTGTTTAACAGTTCAATGTATCCGAGGGTAATTGCTTCTACAAAATATAAATAACACAAATAGAAGATCCATGAATAGTTCCAGTCTGCAAGGTGAATTCGTTTATAATGTATAGAGCGACTAGGTTAACTGGCGGGCGACGGGGTCGTTATCGCCCTGAAACTATGACCGATGCTTACGGAGGTGACATTGTTTTTTGTTCGCGATAATGGGGATGCTCGCCGGCAGGCACCGTCACATAAAATATGTGACGTAATTTCCTGCAGTGACGTAACCAAATGATATACTCGTACATATGTATTGCGAATGCTCGTACCGAGACTACTCATGACGAATTGATAAATTTTGTGTTATCAGCCTGCGGTCCATAGCTTTCTCGGTAATTCATATGGTTTCACAAAGTAATGGCGTCAAGAGGAGTGTTTGGAGGTGCTGTAGCCCATTGCTCAATAGTTAATCACGTCACAATTTAAGAAATCGTCATTTAGCCACGGTAACCGGGCAGCCTGTGCGCGTCGGCGGTAGCTGTGCACACACTCGATTCACGCCGCGATGCCGTACTGCCTGTACTACACATGTTACATTGAGAACGACCTTGCCGCTTGTTGCCGGCTACCGTGTTACTGGTTTAGCACTGATAGCGAAAATATTATGCGAAGTGTGATAAAAACACTTCTTCATCTCATAAATTACGGTTACATAATTTTATATGGTTTTAGAATACGAACTATAGAATCTTTTGATTTTACTAGAGCTAAATAAACTAGAATCTAATAACCGATTTCACTTTATGTGCGCGTTGTTTTTTCTAACGAAGCACGTGAACATCGATACGCATGATGTCTTCCACTGACACCTACGCACTTCGCGACTGGTAAACATTCCTGAAACTACGAAGTTAGATTTGTTGTAGTGTGATATAACTACGAAGCTACAAGGATTTAGTATTCGTAGAAGTCTTATACGAATGATTAAATCTATTTAGCTTCGTAGTTTGTGGTAATATAACAAATCAGTCTTTACAATGTAACTTCGCAGTAGGTACTCTTCACCTACCTTTTACCTACGAGATTTAAAACCATATTTCGCATTATTATCACTTTCATGAACCTAGGTACCTATTACTCATGTTGTTAACTAATCGTACCATAAGTTACCTGTTATGATATCAATCTACTATAAACGTGTCTAAAACATTCACATTTGCCATTTTAAAATAGCATTCAATAGAGATATACTATCTAAGTAAGTACTTAAAATAACTTCCTATTCGTTGAGTCAATGTCATATGATAATGATGTGTTGATTTGAAAAACAAACTGGAGACCTTCAGCTCACTCATTGTGTGAATTTTATGTTTCATTATAAGTTAGCTTAAAGGTAATACGTTTTTTGCCATATTGATGTAGGTCGGGCGCGCGCTTTTTTGTGTACAAAACCATAGATCCATTGTGAAATTTGTGATCAAGCAGTATTGCCGGTGCGGTGTGTTGCCAGCTTCGGGTGTGTCGGGCTGCCTGCGCCCATAACCAATATGAATGACCGAGGTCGTATATGGATTGGGATTTTGTCTGTCTAATTCTAATATTTCAAAATAATACTTTCTCATGACTTCTGTAAAAAGCTACAAGTAATAAGCACGACTTATCTTTTCAATTCCTTATTTTAGCTACAGTATGTAGGTATTTCTTTATCAAATTTATTTTATAAGCCGATATTAATGTAGATACTTAGTTACGCAATAAACGATGACGGCGCAAGAGTTACAATGATATTTTTGATAAAAATGTTGTGCACAGGAAACTTTCTTTTTTTCTAGAAATTGTTAGTTATCTGGACAATTAAGGAATTTTAGATTTGAGCCTCAGTTAAGCGTAGAGTTATTAGTTTAAGCCACGATTCGTTATTCTGTGGATTTCGAAGAATAATCGCAGTCGTGGACTGTTTTTGTCCCCGCTGAAGTGTAATAACCTGCAGGTAGGTCGTCGGAAAGTCAACACAGAGGTTAAGATTCAGGATGAGTAATCATGTTCCTTGTATATGACGTATACTGGCTTATAGACATCCTTTGTTCGATTTTGATGGTGCAGTGAAATTCCAGAAAATATTAGTAATAAAGAAGATTCCTTTCTTAATTTCTTTGATACTTACTTTTAATGCTTAACAGTGAAAATAGTAATTAAATCCTTAGGTTACATAATGCTTATTGAATATATTTTTGTAACACTTTCTCGAGTTAGCATAACTGCACCTGCCGAATGAGATAACGGGCCTCAACACCAACGAAAGCAAACGTGTACCTACCTATCCAACGTGAAAGTGCCGCCATTCGCCCCACCACCACCCGACGGCTTGCGCGCGCGCCTTCTCTTTACATGTTGCGCAAACGCATGCGGAATGTAAGTTAATGTCGTCTTCTAACTTTGTTGTAAACTTCGGCGTCGTATGAAATACCCATATTACAGTAAACCTAATTTTTTTATAAAAATTATGAATATTTAAAGTAAAGCTCAAAATTATCGATATTTTTTCAGTCTTATTGAATCTAAGGAATGAAAGTAGGTACATACATACCTACCGCAATTGCTGTAGTCTTCCTGCTCATGGTACCTATTCAAAGGCTGCATTTACATACAACAGTACCAAACATGAACAGGACCTGCCATTTCGACATTGAAAGCGTGTCAAAATGTCCACCGCCCTTGTCACAAATTAAATATCTCCGAACACTCCTTATTTAAAAAGAAAATTAAGCCTTGTATCGGTCGTAGATCGTAGACGTGAAATGTGAATTAATTTTGTACTTTATTGTAAATTTGATAGTTAGGTCAGTATTGTGTAAGTTACGACATATACATTCCAATCGCCGCCCGACGGCGTATGCTGCGTTTTGAAATCGCTTAGATAAAGGCATCTTGTTCCAAAACAAACATAGATCTCAAAGCTCAAAGTCATTTTTGTGGCTACCAATTGATTAGGTTCTCCAATTAGTAGCCGCCTTGTCTCTGTGTAGCATTCGCGGATATCGTTGTACCTACTGTATTATTCTAGTGTGTGTGGCGTTCCATTTCGAAACTGGGTCACTGTGTCACATGGCGGCCGCGCCAAGTACCAGCCGAATGCGACGCCATCTTTGAATTTAGTCGATTCATGTACCAACAAAATCGTTACAATTCATTGTCTAGTCGCTAGAATTGAATGTTGGTCTCTAAAAAATGTAATGTGTTTCATCCGAAAGGCGCGAATTTGTACAAGGTAATGCTACTGTCGTCGGTTGCTAAGTAAAAGAAAATGAATGCTAGCAAACTTTCACTTTGCCATGGCCCGGTGTGTAATTGCGAAATTTCGTAAGTACACGAATTCAATTTCTATCTTGCCTATACAATAAAATAGAGAGAGCACAACGTGATCTTGTTTCATACATAGTTAGCCTAATTACTAATATTCAACATCAGCTCATTCAATCAAAAATGGTATTCGATTTGTAGTTGCAATCTTTTGCAATCTATCTCATAACTTCTTAAAGAGTTGGATAAACAGGTTTTATTAAATCACCGCCTCTGCGTTAAATATCAACTGCTGGCTTTTAGCTCTACCTACAGAAATAATACAGCCTTCTTGGGTTTTTTTTACGATATCGTATTGGCTTAGTATACTTCATTCTTACGCGATATTCAGGGACCCTTTCTCTAAATCAGGATGGTGTACTAAGAGAAAGGTAGGAATTGGGTCTTAAATATCATGTTGTGTAGGGGGTTTTCTCAAATCTTATGATGATACCAAAATTTGGATAGTTTTTTTTTTAAACTACCAGTCTGATATTTGAATTCAATTTAATTATTTTCGTGATGTTATAAACTATTGCAGAAAGTTGAAGTACCGACTACGGATTGATTAAATCTGTAATACGACTGGCGTAGAAGATCTGAAAGCAGATCGTTCGTTTGAACGTTGGTTTGGTTAAGTATTGTGAAATTTGGACCACGGTGGAGGCCTTGCCTCTCACCACGATCACGATGAAAAGTGAAACTGCGGTGTCGACGAGCGTCACGTTGCGCTAAACATTTGATGCTGTTTTTTTTCCGGTTCTTCTGCAGTTCAATATAATCTGCTGTTGCTGACAGCTAGGTACTGACGTTTTATGAAAGTGTTTTATTTGCGAAATACATTGAAGCGAAATCATTAGGTACATATTTCATGAAGTTTTAATGTTATTATAGCTTACTCGGATATATTTTATTTTCAAGTAGGTGAAGGCAGTGCTGTTGAAAGCGAGAGCAATTTGAGCAGCACTTTCCATTGCAATGGTAATTAATTACTTCTATCCGACAGTCATGTATTTTGCTGGAGCAGTCGGTATTGGTAATTATGTAATCCGTTAGAGAATTTTTTAATCATTCTCACAGCGTTGCATTGTCTGTCCCTGTTCGAGGCGCGGCGAGGGGCCAGAGGCGCGGGCGGCGGCTCCGGCCACAGAATGTAGGCAAGTGTGACAAGGACACGCCCGTACTCCGCGCTAACACTTCCATCCAGTTTCTAACGTGCTCGCTGCGCGTTTCGCAACGCTCGCCCGCGCCCAGCCCCACTTCGCCGATGCACAGTGCACACTCGTGAACGATTACACCTACCTACAAGGCAACGCACAATACTGGTACCTAATGGCTGAGAGCCGATGCTGGCTATTAGTACTCTTTCTTGCTTAACTTGATTGTGGCCTTGACATACAGCATCTTTGAAACCATAACTCAATAAAGTCAAAGTTCATATGAGTAAATTAAATTGCTGTCATATTGAGCTTTCGCACGTCATATCTGTATTATAGTGACCTACTTCCTGTTGTTAGGGCAAACCAGTTTACAAAATCCAGATACAAGAAATTTTGCAAGGCAGCGAGCGGCCATTAGAAATGCAGCGGCAGCGGCCTTCCTTTGAGCTTGTAGCGAGGTGAGCCGCTGCCTCAAGGCGAAATATCATTGATATTTGTTAATTCAATTCCCTGCTCTCCAGATTTACCCCTTCAACGAAAGATAAATTCGTGGCTCTTTGTAGATTAAGTATAAGTAGTTTTCTTACAGCTTCCTGGCTTCCTGCGTACCTTTTTTTTGATTTCGCGGTGGAAATCTTCATGAACTTCCTCCATCGTGGGGGTGACAGAGAGGTATGTCGGACTCTTACCGGCTAAAACCAATGTGGTGTTTTTTCTACCTATGGCCATGTGTGCGGGTTTCGTATAAGCATTCACCGCACCTCCGAAGTTATTTATACTATATACATATAGGTACATTAGTCTTGTTATAAGGAACCTTTCATTATGAAATAACTTACCCTTGCATGTGATGTGAAGGTACTTCGATGGTGGCAGAGGCACGGCGGCGGTCACCGGCCATATCTGCCAGTCTGGCGAAATCAGTGTCCACATCGGCCAATCTGGCTGACTTCCGGGACTCCAACAACCTTATCTCATCAAGTCTTTTCTTTAGCTCAGTCCGCACCTGAAATAAAACATAGACATGTATATTACCGTAAAGCAGGATAGCAGCATATTGCTAAGATAGCTTTTACTATGTCTGCTAATTTGTTCCTTGTAACTTATTATGACCTAACTATGAAACTACTTGTACTTCATCAAAGCAACATTTTAATAGGTAGGTACATTACATGTCATTTCACGAGACCTTGGTCAAGCAAGTCTCACCTTAAGTTCGCTCGAGTTGAATGCATTCCGAGTATACACAAGGTTTATAAGGCAGCAAAATTTATATTGCAGTATTAACTTGAGTGTTTACGAACACGAGATCAATATGGCCGACCTTCGCACGAACTGTGATCGGGTGGACAAGTTGATGTGACGTCATGACCGGGTAAAAATGGAGCGGGGTGCGCGTTCGGCTTGCGGGTTACCAGTAAATTTATTATCCGCTGTATGCATTGTTACTAACCCGATAATTGACGAGGTAAAACCTTATTAATTTAATAAAACCAAATTAATAACTTGTTTTCCGTGTAGTTTGTTTAGCTGATATATAAAATCACAGTAATAAGAATTTAATGGAAATTCCTAATATATATACCTACTTGTCGCGCTTATGCCTCAGAACAGGAAACACACAACTCAAATACTTGCTCGGTAGAGGTAAACAAGTTCTGACTCTGAGTGTGGTAATCTACGCTACTGGAAACTGAAAAGCGCATTTATACATATTATTATCTATTTAAATAAATGTGCTGTAATTTTCCGCTTATTATAAGCTGAATGTTTGATGGATAGTATAATTTTAGCTTGGCTTCACATACATTGCAGAATAATATACCTACTCGAGTTTATGATAAGTGTGATGATGTCAATAGTTGCAATGTAGAAAATCAATTAAAGATTAGCAATGGTAATAAAACATCTAATTATAGGAATCATCGAATTGGACGGCGAACCTTAGAACTTTCCGGGGGTGAAATGTTACATTACGCAATGTAAAGTTGCCAAATGTCAAAATTACGTCATAAAAACTTATTAGGAATTTTCCAACATGTTGAAAAGTTGCGGCAATAACAGGCAATATAACAATTACATGTTGAATTCTGCGGCGGGGAAGTCCGTAAGCACGGAGTTTCCATGTTTCCTCCATC
Source organism: Busseola fusca (assembly GCA_007844875.1). Classification (NCBI taxonomy): domain Eukaryota; kingdom Metazoa; phylum Arthropoda; class Insecta; order Lepidoptera; family Noctuidae; genus Busseola; species Busseola fusca. Next base: position 13,983 of record VKGM01005500.1, on the reverse strand, counting down.
TTGTCTAAATTATTTCATGGAATCGATTTATCAGTCTGAGGTCGAAGCTTATAGTATCTTAAGATTAGTATATGACCTGAACTTGTAATACAAGTATTAGGAAGTGGGCTTGTATGACGCATGTATGTATACTTATCACGCACTGGTAAAGTTGCTCGTATCGCGGTCACACTCTCGGTCAATTATGTGCCTCGAGCTGTCGACTGGTTGACATTGGTAGCGTTTTCGTCGCCGGCTTCCTTCTACGCGACCACCTTCGTGATTGACACGTTATCTACCTACATAATGCGTGTACGTAGTACTTTTTTTAATACGTCAGTCGGCACGGATAACCTTGATGTATTTAGCATCAATTTAAAGCAACGATTGTTTGTATCTACGACGGTTACGACGCAGAATCATCATTTACGCTTTCGAACGAGTCGCATGATCAGCAATTTGAGGTTTTTCTGACCATTCACTTCAATCTCTCCAAATGCAACAACAACAGCATTGCAACATTGCTGTCCATAAGTTATGTATGGATACTTAATTATTAATAATATAGAATAGAACAGAATTAGGTATTAAGGATAGGTACTATTCGTAAGAAGGTATCTAATGGTCCTTTAAAACTATTTATTGATCCTTATTTTTGTTGACGTTTGGTTCCATGTTATAATCGATATATTTGATTAAATATATGTGAAGATGGCGTTTCACTGGCATTCCCTATATGATCCGTACAGTTAGCGTTGAGCGCTGGGTCGCTGATCACATAATACTTTCACTTTTAACTGATTTCGTGCGAGTGTGGACGTGCCATGAGCCATGAGACGTGGACTGCCGTGCCCCTCACTCGAGCCGGAACAATGAAAGTTGCATTAATGAATCTTGATGATTGCTTGACATACTTAATGTTTTCGCTGATAGGACTAATTAGGAATATCGACGACATGGCTGGCGCAGTGGTTGAGCGATCGACTGCTGCGCTGCGTGTCGCGGGTTCGATTCCCGCATGGGACACATATTTGTAGGGCCTACAGGTAGCTGTTCCGGGTCTGGCTGTTTGTGTACCTAAATAAGTTTATTTTTTTAAATGCACCTATGATACAGGAGTAATTCCTAGTGTGCCTACCTGCATTTTTGAATATTTTAGAATGGTTAGGGAATAATTTCGCATGAATTGATTTATTACTTTATATACACGAATTCTACAAGTATACAGACAGTTGAGCCATCAGAAGTCACTATACGAGTACGTAGATGCGCGTAGCAGGTTGTTGTACAAACCACACGCACACTCGCCCAAGCACTCTGCTCCGTTTGAACGAAACAGCAGGAGCACCATAAATTTTCGCCGCGCGGTAGAAAGAGAGGGGGATATTACTTCCTATCCTACGCCGCAACGGCTGTCTACTCTCCCTCCGTCTTACGAATTTTCGATCAGGGTCATGTGTCCCGACGCGAGTTTAACATTTTTTATCCATTCCAAAAAAGAGCACCACGCCGCTAAAGAAGAATTCACTTCAAAAAATGTCTGAAAATGTCTGCAGTGTCTGTTCTGCAAAAGGCTTCCAATTGGGTAGAATTTTAAAGTAATGAAATGACAAGTAAATGCATGTAACAGGTGTGGAATTCCGTTTATTTTGTTATGAGAATTAATTAGGTATTGCCTATAGCTATTATATTAATAATAGCCAGCTTCAGTCGGTAGTTCCGTTAGACGTGCTAAGATGATCGGCGAGTCAGCCACCACCGTGGTTATGTAAAAAGTGACAACTATTGCACAATTGCTTCATTCGATGGCGAAACGGACGGCTTTGAAATGCCAGTGAAAGTCGCCGGGCGACTTCGCTATATCATGATAACGCTGGCACGAGTATTAAACTGACTTAGACATGTTTATTGTTTATTGCGTTTCATACTTACAGTAATATTTTATGTTCAGTTAATTTATTTATGCTGAATAGCGATTACATGTCAATTGAGGGAACGGTCGCCGATCTTCGTGAACGATAAGCATTTACTGTTTATGCACAACAAAGCATTAGCATTGCCAAATTGCATAATCGGGCGACTGTTTGTGTTTAGAGAAACCTGTCTGGTTGTACAGCTGCAAGTTCTACTCATCTGGTATCTACCCACGATTATGAAATACGACATCAGACATGAAAATGTATTTGAATAAGTCATGTCCTTGACCAAAACTTCAGATAAAATGAACTGCGTAGTAAATAAAATGAATAATTGTTTTAATGATACTTAATAGTATGGCATTTCATTCCTACGATTTAGGTAGGTATTTACCTGCAATTTAACGAAATTTGAAATTGCCATAATATTAGATAATACGAAAATGAGGTTCATGGTCACTAACAACGGCCATTGTATTGTTGTCAGTCGTTGTAGAGTCATTACCGACTGCTTATACAGAATGTCACATCGGTGCTAATGTCAACGTTTTGGTGTCAAAAAACTAATATTTATTGGATTTTAATTGGCGTTGTTATTAGTTTGACCTCGTTATGAATTAGGCTAGTTAAATGTTTTCGAATGCGAAGCCCTGTGATTTTATAATGTACCTAGCTGACGTCAACATTAGGTACTTATTTGGTAATAATTGGTTTATTTACGTATAAGTATTATGATACGCGTACTGGCGGTTGATTTTTACGCGATAGTTAGGTGCTCTTGGCGTCTCCGGGTTGCGAAAACTGTACGCTCTACTGCTCATCGATGTTGCCGCTGCGCAAAACGGATTATCCATGCTCGTAACGCCTCCTCTGTTTTGAAACATTGCATTTTCTGTCTTTAATCACCAATAAGGAGGAAATCAGTTCCGTTCTAATCCATTTTACACTTATCAAAACCATTAGTGTGATTTTTTTATCAAATTTTTTCCGCTGTATGTCGCGTGTACTTATACAATTTATAATTGTATTGTGCGATAAAAAGTGTTCAGAGTAAAGCAGAGGATAGCTCCAGATCAGCGAAAGCGTAAAACAAAATGACGAGAGTGCGTTCAAGTGGCATTGACTGCAGCCGCGCTGAGTCAATGGCTGAAACCGGCCGGCTGTAGAGGCGCGCGAAGTACGATGTATGACGCGCGTAAGTGACGACACACGTTACGCCTGCGTCTGCGCCACTCAATTTAACACAACTAAATCAACATGTTTTTAACAACTACTTTCAGAATCCAGTAGGTACCTAAAAATTTGTGTTACGTAGGTAACGTACCTGGTATCCGCGAAAACAACATCAGAATAGCCTACTCAGATTCATTTGACAAAGAGGTACTCGATTGTAAAATGGGTATTCTCATGGCACTCGATATTTTAAATCATTTAAGGTTAATCTACTTTTCATGTCCACGATGACACAGAGGGAAGTAGCGGTCGACTTTGAATGACAATAAATATTTAATAACAACCTCGAATCGTTTAGTAGGTGAGCTACCTGCGTCAGTGTGATCACATAATTGACAGGACTCTCAGCGCCAAGCAGGACAATGCACTTAAAATTCATTACGAACGGTGGGGAACACAATAGTGTGCTTCGGTTACAACGACCGATAAAATTACTTTGAATTTATCTATTTAACCAAGTCCATGAAAGAAACTATGTATATGAAGCCACTGATAGTAACTGAAATGTGTGGGTTAATTTAAAATATTTTGCTTACTGTGTGTGGCTAATGAGTATGTATATCAAATGAATAAGGAATGCTACCTGTCTTATTAATTCAGTTGCAAATATTAAGGTAATGGTAGGTTGGTAGGTACGTAATGCTGGCTTACAATTTTATAGAGGGTACTTTACGTACTAGATCTGCAGCCTAATATTGCGTAACACATTTTCGGCAAATGATTGAGACTATAAAGTTGGTATCGTTTGGATCGCAATCTGCATTCATTGCGTTATTTACGTATGAAGCAATGGTTTAGAAATTTGCTTCAAAATGATGCAGATTCCGATTAATAGTGTGTTACGCAATTAGGGTGCTGTATTTATTCATTAATATCACAATTCCAAATCTGTATATGTGTGACTTTATTTAAACTAAAGTATTAGTTGAACCTAAAAAAGTCGATTGTTCTAACATTCGATATTCAATGAGGTTGCAGTTGAAGTCACGTAGACACGCATGCATAAGCAATTCGGTTGTCGGCGAGCGATCGTGCACTGATAAATAGGTCAATAGCTCTACTACTACCCGTGAACTTTTCGTCGAATGCTCACTTTGAAGACTCTTTGAAATAATAAAATATAAAAATAGACTTGTCACCAACACCTACATGATCTGCGAATTGTTCCATTTAGTTCACCTTCCGCCACGTTACGCTAAACGCCTTTTACTGCGTATGTACGTTACTACGTAGGTAATTTATAGATAAGATAACGGCTAAATGTAGGTAGTAAGTACCTACGCAATAAGTAGATGTGATCTCTAACTTAAAATTAAGTATTTACACGAAGTTAGTAGGTAGTGCGTTAACCGGTTAAAACTTAAACGGACACATTGGTATCAATTATACTATGCGATTATTTCATTGGATTGATATTTGAAAATTGAATCTAATACTCCTTGCGAAGTTTTTAATCTATTGCGTTTTAGATAGCGTAATCAAATAAAACGTTTTCGAACGAAAAATAATGTTGGCAATACCGGAACAGAATAGGAGGTGGCGTTATGTACCTATGTGCAGCATTGAGCTACTCTAAAGTGCTTTCTTTGTGATTATTTTCACTCGCTCTTGTCATTATCCTTTGCTTATTAAATTGGTCTAATAACCTGATTGCTAGCAGCCGTATTATTCACACACCTACCTAGTCAAGGCGAGAATTAAAGCGAACACTACTATGAATTCAAATTACGAGTGTCCTTTCTTTCACTTGTAAGTTAGTGGAGGATCTCCGCTGTTCACTGTTCACTCAGTTGCGATGATAGGTCCAAATAAACAATTACTAATTTTAGTAACATATTTGTAGGTACTATTCATTTCTGAGCTGGAGCTAGAAATAGCCGCGTGGGCAGAAGTGAATCAACTTACACGTGCCCGAAGAAATAGTCGCAGATGTTTGCAAATAGGCAACAGATACCTATACCAACAGGACATTTAAGTTTCTAAATTGTAACAATCAATTTGGTAAGCTTTATTAAGTTCCTTAATAAATAATCACATACAGTAGGTACGAGTATTGCTAAGGTTAGTTAAGTAATATACTTACCTCTAATTCATTTCAATACCAATTTATAACCAAAGAATGTGTTATCTATTACCTTTTCGGCATTTGAGTACTATTTTTATTGTTTCGTAATAAAAGTTCATGAACAAGCTATTAGTAACATTATGATTATGAGCAATTGAGCACTAAAGTTCCGCGAGTTCCAATTTCAACGCCTAATCTTCAAATCACGATCCGAATATTCAGACTAATGTTGCAAAGAATTAACGATTCCTATCGGATGTGCACGTTTAAGCTGATCAATCAGTCGGCACGGTGGCCTTGTATGATTGGTGAATACAAACAGCGTTGGTTGCAAAGCGGATGCAGTGGAAGCAGGCCACGCGAGCCGGCGCCGCCGCTGCCGCTGCCGCACGCCCTCCGCCAAGTCGCTGCAACCGGCAACCTTGCCCCAAAAATCCGTGACCTACATTTTATACGTCAAAATGCAGCCGGTGTTTTTATTGCAACCATTCTCCTTGGAAAGAACCGTTTAATTTGTTGGTTATCGGGCATTTAATTCTACTTGACAAAAAAAATAAGAGCACTTTCAGCATCGTTTCCAAATCGTTTGTTCGGGCGTGGCTTAAACTCATGCATTGCTTAAATTTAGTATAATGGATTAATGAGGAAAACTTTATTCCTCATAAATGAATCACAACTACATATTCCTGTTACAGCTTGCATTTTGGATTTACAGGGAAATATCGTCAGTGCAAACTAGGTCTGACTCATCGATTGTGCAGGACGAATAGCGGCCTAGTTGGCGAGCGCCAGGTCCGCAGGTCGCGATCCTAGCATCGGCCCGGTTTCGCCCGGGTAACCTCACCGTGCTCTATTTCTGGATCTAGTACGGTCAACAATTGCTATAGTTATTTATAGAGCAAGTGCAAATGGTGCCTAATGATGCTGTTACTTTGGTAACATTAAAACATAGTGATTATACTGCAATTATAATAATATGTTCTTCGTTCTGTTCGGATGTGTTTGTTTTGTTAAAATTTTATTAAAAGTCTATTTGCGCCAGTCAATATTTAATTCGGCCAGTTGGTCAATTTACTTTGATTAAATGACAATCATAGTCATATGTCGTAATAAAGAATTCTATTAAATTACAATAAATCCGACCGACCATGTAGGTCAGCTTCTATCGTCGGCCGCCGTCGTCAGGAAATTGATGTTGCGTAGTGTCGACAATGATGCAAGCCAGTTGCGAAGCATGCCAGCATTTTATCTATCAAGTGCGAGATTAAATCTGATAACGGATGACGTCACAGTCCGTAGCAATTACAATTCTAGGAACGACGTCATGACGCGTTGGCGAACCATTTAGCGTAGGCGCGACGCGACGGTGACGTCACGGGCGAAATGTTACGGCTCGCCGCCCTCTCTCGACGGGCATGCGGTCGCGAGTAGGCGGCGCGGGCGGGCGCGTAATATAGTGGACTTTACACGTAAATAAAATCGCACGCTATTACGTAATTGAACGTGAAATCTGCACAAGGACGCGATGCCGATGTTTCAACATCGCTGACTCCCGGCGTGATGCTATAATCGCATCGTTTACGTGCGACGCTTAGAAAAGTGAGCGTTTCACCTTGAGATGCCTGCAAGCGTGGTTGCCTCTCTATTCTTAGATATTGAAATAGTGCTAAATATGTTCGAGGGGACAAGCGGCTAGCACGCAGGCGTCGTGACCCAACCTGACCCAAAAACGTAGTGCGACCCACCGCGCCCCAAGTTACCAGTTGATAACGGATACGGGAACCTGTTCGCTTCACGCAGTACAGCATACGCATCGCGGATAGCACCGTTATACAGTTGACCTGCGATGTGCCAATAGAATAGCTTTAGCTATCTACTTCATTATTTTATTCAAAGAAGATACTAACATAATTGACGCTGCCATAGGTCAATATCCAATGAGTTGAATGAATTCATACTTAGGTACAATGGGACTGAAGTCAAGGCCATCAAAATACGGTAAGAAAAACCGTTTCTATTCGACCACCTTTAAGTGACTTCAGTAACATCAAATCAACATTGTTAATACAACTTCAAATGGAAGCCGTAATAGGTACCTACTTAAGGTTTATTTTGATGACGTCATTATTGCTTAATCTTGCTGATATTGAGATATAATAGGATTTACAAATGGCTATATTTTGGAATAGTAAAATAAAAACAACGCAAGTAGAGGTCGGGTTTCGAATACGGGTTGTGCGTCGCTGCTGGTTCAATATCAGCGATTCTGGGTCAGTGGGTCACCATGTCGGCGCGGGCGCGAGCGCGGTGCGCCCCCCGCCTCACCACGCTTGCAATTAAACTTGCTCTTCATACGAAATCACTTCAAAACGTTACGCTTAGGTACTCTGCATGCCGATTATACCCAGTCAGCTTTATTAATTTAGGACAAACGTAAAGAAAACTACAAATTCAAGGGCTCGTAACAAGTGACAAGTGCTTCTTCAATTATCATGATCTCATTTATTAATTTAACTAAGCACGCAGTGCATTGTTTGCACTGGAATTCGGTTTCCTTCCTTCTCACGGTCTTCTCTATTCCATTGTTAGCATACTTGTAATTTGACCTGTATGTTCAAGATCACACTAAAACTTTAATCGTCGTTTAGCGCCGACGCCGACGGCGCATACAAATGTGGATAATATTGCGTAGTCGTAACTGTAGACTTGTGACACTCGCCCACGTAGTAACGGTCGCGGTGTCTTACTGTTACCTCAAACCCAAAATCGAGTTATTTTGCGTTGCTGAGTCAGCCGGCGAAAATGTGCGTGACGCTAAAAACCAACTTTGAGGCATCAAGTTCTGATACTGCATTTTACTAATTTTCCGTACACAACAGATAGGGCTAAACTTATTTTATCTTCTGTCCTTTTCTTAATGAAATATATAGAAAAAGATGCACTGGAGTTAAATTTAGTTTTTTTTTTAAATGTTATAAGCCAGCACCCTAATTACGTAACACATTATAAATCGGAATCTGCATCATTTTGAAGCAAATTTCTAAACCATTGCTTCATAAGTTCGAAACATTTATCTGCACAACACGTAAATAACGCAATGAATGTCCAATCGATACCAACTAGTCTCAATCATTTGCCGAAAATGTGTTCGCCGATTAGGCTGCAGTGCTTGACCGCGATCCTGCCTGATGGAAAGCAGTGATGCAATCATTGGTGGTAAAGCGCACTAGTTTATTATTAGCCTATTCACTCTAGCCTTGAAGACACTTAAAATGTAATCAGACGGGAAGACCGCCGCAGGCAAACTGTTCCAGTCCCTCGATGTACGCGGTATAAAAGACAAGGCTACTTCTAGGTGAATTCTACTTACTGAAGCTGCTGTACATAGAATATTAATAAGCTTTGTCTTAGAGAAACAATCTCTTCAGGATTTTCGGGTATTATCTTTGGGAACGAATAACAATTTTTAAAGAAGCTTTGTCCTCACTCAGACTAATATCTCAACTG
>VKGM01005496.1:0-11327 GCA_007844875.1 Busseola fusca | reverse complement strand
TGGGTTCGATTCCCACCCAGGACAAACGTTTGTGTGATGAGCACGATCATTTGTTCTGTGTCTGGGTGTAATTTATCTGTAATATGTATGTATTTAGAAATATATAAGTATGTTTATCAGTTGTCTACTGTACTCGTAACACAAGCTCTGCTTAGTGTGAGACTAGATGGCATTGTGTGGAAGTTGTGAAATATTATTATTATTATCTTTAGATACTATAGCAAACAAAATAAATACAAATGATATTGACATTTATTTCGCCGTAGAGTTATCTAAAGTCAAGTACAATCATTCCATGAACGAAAAAGACTATAATTAAGCAACTGCCACTAATTTGCCAGTTTATTACCTGGCAACTCGTAACTTACACTCTAAGTCTCCAAAACTGATCATATCATAGCACCCAATCCTATCCACCTTAATATTCAAGAGTTCCATAAATCTTGTAGAACAAAGTTTTTGCCTCCAAGGATACGCGCCACTCCAGACTGTCACACGTGGTCCCGATGATAAACGCAAACGCATTGATTATTATTGTAAAAACTGTAATGTAAACTAAAGATTACGATCTTCGGGGAATTTTCGTCTGTAGGTTATAAATTAATTACATCCGGGTCGAAACAATATGATGGCTTGATTTTGGAAGATCGTGAAGAAGGGGAAAGAGGTGACAAACTGACTGACTCACTGGTGACAAACCTACATTGTATGGAATTATTTATTTTGCTGAAAATACAAATGAAAATTTATGTGTTTTGAACTAAAGACAAATTACAACATGTTGTTTAATCATCCATCTACTTTAGTAAACACATGAATACAATGAATTTGGCGAGAAGATTCATAATAACATACAGTTTTGTCAGTCATACCAAACACAAAGCTAGATTCCTTCTCAATATGTTTACTTAAGTCTAAAAAACAGCAGTTTTTATTTTAAATTAGAGGTACCCAAAGAATACAAATTGCAAACCTGAACAGGCAGACAGCTTTACGAGCGTCTAACTGTAAAAGTTTTACGAGGGTGGAAAAAAGTTAACACATTGCAGACTACGACTACGCCTGCACGTGGGCCTTATCTTATCTATGAATTTTGTATAACAACCCTTACGTCGATACCTCTCACGCAAGCTTGACGTTTTACCATTATCTTGTGCAATTTGTCCTCCAAAAATAGATGTTTCTCAGCCGAAGCCGAGTGTGTTTGCGAACGACATTTTTTTCTGGTTTGTCGATGATCTTAAAGCGTTTGGGTTGTTCAAGTTTTATTTTCTATATCTGTTCGTTATTACGTAATCTTGGTGTTACATATTTGTATAAATATTTGACCTAGTAAGGTATGTGGAATACACATACCTAAGTCAAATATTTAGCAAAGATGAATGTTATTAAGTCAGTATAACGATGAATCTAAGTACAATAGCGATTATTGAATTGTAAAAGTATAAATGCATAATTCAGAATACACGAAGGTGTAAAAACCCTCGCAAACAACTTAATCGGACCACCTACATAACGCAATATCAATCACTAATCCACCGTTGACATGCCCCTTCAAATTCTCACGGCTCACAAACAATCCATCTATTTTGAGTGCTCGGAAAAAAATATGAAACAAAAAAATATACAGGATTACGAGAGCTCATAATGAAAACAAACAATTGGGGCATAAGTCATGATACGACGGACGGTGGCGGCCGCAGCTGGGAGGATATTCTCGAGATGTGGAATAAAGTCACGAGATGATTGAAATATGAATGGAATTAAAATTCACATGTGGTTCGTAACGAAAAGCGAGTGAAACTTTCAATGAATATGTTATTGATAAAATGATTAGCATACCGAATCTTATAAAGCTAGTTGAGCAGTAAGCAGAAAACAATTTTGTGTAGACTGACGTCATCTACCAATTATCTACCCTTCATGTATAAACTGTAAAATTATGGGTAAGTATAAGGCATATGGAGGATATAGGTACAAATGGGTAAAGGACTAAAGGATATTGATAGCTTTTTTTTTTTTTTCGTGGATGGGAAATCATCAAATAACCCTCCCGCTCTTGGCAGAGCGGAAGGACGTGTCAGACTTTTACTGACTAAAACCCACCCATGTTCCTTCACCTGCCTATGCGCCCCAGGGACCCCGGTTACTAAGGATATTCATAGCTGACAACATTCTGTATGATAAAATATCTACTTAAATGTTTTGATCATCTCCCTCTTATTCAAAAACGGAGCATGTCTTTTCTTCTTCTCAACTTCTCGTTCGGCAGTCATTTCAGTATTTAACTTTATCTAGAATATTATATATATGTATTAAAAAGACATGTTCATTGCAGCTTTGAGAATAGTTCCCTCGATCACGTCTAATTTAGATTTAACTCTCACGCACTTCTTATGATTTACCAAGAATTTATTATTATCCTTAGTGTTTTGCTCTGGTTTAACACTTTTCGCTTTTATTGTGGCTTATTTATTTTATTTTATTTTATTTATTTGGGACAAAAAACAGTTATGCATTACAACATTAATATTTAGTTAAATTATAATAATAAACAAACACATAACCCACACTATTGTCCACGGAATCATATTGAGTTTACAAGAAATAAGGAAACGGACGTATACAGAAAGGGACAGTAAGAAAAAAAAATATAAGATAAAGGCAAACCTGAGAAGTCACACAAACCAACTCAAGACAGCGCTCCCCGTCCAGATTTAGCTTGTGGTCGAAAATCACACCACAACATGAGTAAGAAGCAGTCATCGTTAAGACTGACCAGAAAGCAAATCGATTGCCATTTTTCTAAATTTGGTCTGATTAAGAGCGAAAATATCTAGATTCATAAAAAGTGAGTTATACGTTTCTAATAATCGGCGAAGAGGAGCTCTCTCCCCAGCATTAGTTCTACATTTCTCAGTGTAGAACAAGTGGGTTGCTCGGACTTCCCGCCGATTAACAGTCCTAGGTACCACATAACATATTTTATTTGTAAGTTCCACACAATTAAACCTATTGTTGCATATGCCAAACAGCATCATAACCATTAGCAGTGAACGCCTGTGCTCCAAGCTTAATATGTTGTACTGTTTCATCAGATCCGCATAGGAAATCCTGGTGTGGTAACACTTATAATGAGTAGCGCGAAGAAATTTTTTCTGTACCATTTCTAGTCTCTGCTTGTATTTTCCGTAAAATGGGCTCCAAATGGGCACCGCGTATTCCAACTGAGAACGGACTAAAGTTTTATACAGGAATAGGAAAGTAGAAGACTTTTTAAATTCTTTACATGACCGCATTATGAAACCATACATCTGAAAGGCTCTATTGATAATGTTGTCAATATGGATGTCAAAATGTAACTTACTATCAATATGTACTCCAAGATCACGCGTGCAATCGGTTTTGTTCAAATTTATGTCATTCAGCGTGTAAGCAAATTTGATACTTGTTTTGTTTTTGGTGAAAGAAATATAGTGACATTTAGGCAAACTGAGGTGTAGTTTATTTCTAAGACAATATTGCGAAACTCTGTATAGATCATCCTGTAACAGTAAGCAGTCCTGCATACTTGTGCAGGATTTAAAAATTTTGATGTCATCGGCGTACATGAGAAATTTAGAGTTAAATATACAAGACTTTATGTCGTTAATGAACAAGATAAACAACAAAGGACCCAAGACTGAACCCTGGGGCACGCCGGATTCCACAACTGTATATTCGGACTCATACCCATTGATGACAATTTTCTGTGTTCTGTGGAAAATATATGACATAAACCATCTGAGCAGATTTCCTCTAATACCATTGAAGGCAATTTTGTCTAAAAGCAGTTTGTGGTCCACCCTGTCAAAAGCCTTCTGAAAATCAGTATACACAGCATCAACCTGCGTGCCTTTGTCCATATTCTCAAATAAAAATTGTGTAAAAATCATTAAGTTTGTGCTGGTAGATCGCGACTGAACAAAGCCATGCTGTTCTGGAATAATGTGATGTTTCAGGCGTGGAAATAAATTACTGTGCACTAATCCCTCGAAAAGCTTAGACAAGGTGGATAGAATAGAAATAGGTCGATAATTTTCAATGTTAGATTTATCTCCACTTTTATAGACGGGGGTAACAAAGGCTCTTTTCCATATGCATGGAAATACCCCTTCACTTAAACATTTGTTGAACAGGATATGGAGCGGAATACATATTTGTTGCGCCGTATGCCTAAAGAATGTAGGTGGAAAACCATCTGGACCAGGCCCCTTATTTAGATCCAAGGACAACAATGCCTTAAGCACGTCACATTTTTCGAGATAGATATAGGGAATACAGACTGACTTCTCATCAAGGATATCAGGAGGTACCCAGCTCTTAGGGTCGAAGGTTGAAGGCTCGTACACAGAGTTGAAGAATGTGGAAAACATTAAACATATCTCGCCAGGGCAAGTAGAAGATTTATCCATGTAGTACATGCTTGCTGGAAGACCAGAACTTCGTCTGAGCTTGGAGATGTACGACCAAAAGTGCCTGACATTAAGAGGAATGCTATCTTCAACCGACTTCATGTACTTAGTGCGACACTGATCCGACAGTTGTTTGAACTGTTTACGATAAACAGAGAACTTTTCATAATCTGAAAGGTGTTGGTGTTTTTTCCACCTTATCCATGCACGTTCTTTGTTTTTAAAGATTTTAATAAGTGGAGAGTTAAACCAAGCGGGAAAGCTAGATGTCTTAGGTCTCTTAAGTGGGACGTGTGCGCGAACTATGCCATATAAGTACTCGTAAAAAACATCCACTGCGTTTTCACTGGAGAGACCCAAAAAAAGCTCATCCCAGTTAGTCTTGTTTAATTCAATATTAATTTCTCGATAGTTAGCTTTATAATAATTATATTTTTTAGTGGACTGCCGCCTCATTGAAGTAAAATTTGTTTCAAGTAAAGTCAGAACAGAAAATGGGGGGTGGTGATTATCAGGCGGAAGCAGTGTGATGTCAGTCTGTATTTGACATTCTGTGTTACTAATGAGCAAGTCCAAGATACGACCCAAATTATTTTTATTATTGTTATATTGTGAAGCATTCGTGATAGAAATCAAATCAAATAAACCCCGGGTAACATTGTTTTGCGGCCGAGTAGACAAATAATTACCGGTAACAGGCCATTCCATTTCGGGTAGATTATAATCGCCCGCCAGGTAAAATGATTCAGTGCATGGATCAGTGAGAATATATTCTAGTACGCGAAAATGAGACAAGTATGTGTCATCCTGTGTGCGAGGAGGTATATAGGCAGCGCTAATTATGTGTTGTTTATCGGAGCGCGATGCAGGCAGTTTTATAACAGCATGTTCGATGCCGGTGAGAGGACGTGTCAACATTCGTATGGGCCGGAGCTCGCGCAGAACGGCTATCAGAACCCCTCCACCCTCGCGCTTATTTGAAGCGACCCGGTCCCGATCGTCTCTAAATACTAAGTAGCGTTCATCTATAAATTCACTGTCCATTATATTGGGTGTTAGCCATGTCTCAGTCAATATAATTACGTCAAACGACAAGGAAATAATATTAGTGTAAAGTGTGTGTAATTTGGTACGAATTCCTCTGCAGTTCTGATAAAAAAAAGATAAACTGTTTTTATGCATCATGTCTAGTTAGGTTATAAAAGAGTAAACAACGAACCAAGTGGGCAATACTGGTTAATGGTTGTATATCAAGGCGTGGAGACAGGTCGAAACGGCATATGGTATGGAATACAATAACAAAAAATAAAAAAAAAATATTACTAGATGCAACAGGAGTTATGTGTGGTGTTGACAACAAACAGGTTGAATAAAGTACGAAATGGTGTGACATGTTAATATAGAATACTTCTTCACTATGCAGTCTTACAGTAGTACTATAATAATGATAGAAACGATGACATTCAAAATACAATGGTTCATCAGATAATCTTGCGACATTGACAGGTAGGTGGAAATTACGTGAGGTAATAATTTGCGCATACATTTTTCTATTGCAAAATGATAATCTACCCACACACATACATGCACAATAAAAAAATAGTCTATTCATTCTGTTTACAATGGGATATTTTACTGATATCATTTTGGCAACGTACAGCAAATGTTTTAGATGTATCAGTTGCTTTAATAAGAATAGTGGCATTTTTAATCCACACATATTTAACATTACACTTGCTAGCCATCTCACGACATTCTCGAAACAAGTTTTTATTATATAAAGTGAGATGCTCGTTAATATATATTTTACGGGATGTACCTGATATACCTATTTGGTTAGATGACACATTTTTCGACAAACGATAAGCACTTAATACGTTGTTGCGGAGATCACGTGAGGCCAATTTAACAATTACATTCTTTGGCCGGTTACTTTCCTGAGTACGAGCATGGGGCACTCGGTGAATGGCTAAGATATCCTGACGCGGGATTGAACACTTAATGGCAGCACCGATACTTTGTATGAGCCCGGACAGGTCTTCATCCCGTTTCTCGGGCAGGTTACAAATTTCGATGTTGTTGAGGCGGGCTTGTTGCTCCAGCGATTCAATTTTTTGCTCTAGACTGTGAAGCTTGTCGTACATGCCGTGGAACGAAGATGTCCGAGTGCCAATCTCTGCAACTTGCTTCTTCAGATCCTCGACTTCATTGGTGTGAAATTGGAGTGAATGCTCGAATTGGGATATTTGTGCTTTGAAGGACGAGTGTTCCAAGCGCAGAGCATTGATGTCTTGTTTGATCTCAAGTGATGTAGTTCTGAGATCATTCAGCTCAACTTTAATGGTGTTTATGATGTCCTTATTGATTTGAGATAGCTTGTCGTCCAACTCATAGCGAAAATCCTTAAACGCATCAGCGATTTCACGAGCCACCGCTGATGAATCCAAATTGCAGGTAGACATAACACAGTCGCACTCCGGTCTCTGCTTCCTTTTTCGTAGCGTAACACAAGATTCTTTAGATTCACCAACACACGACAAATTAGGAGTGGAGTTCGTTTTATTAGGGGAAAGCATTATTGCAGATTTTACTTAAGTTTTTGGTGACTACCGGGTAACAATGCACTGCACGCGATAGTGTACCTTCCGCGTGCCGAGATAGGGTTTACTTTTCACTGGGAACGTTGTACTGATTTTTTAAACGATATTATAGTCTCTGACACCAACACGACACGTCCGTCACCTTACGCTTCGTACCGTCGTTGAACTGATTAATTTAATTTAATAATTAATTTAATTTAAATTTAATAATTAATTTAATTGATTAATTAATTATTAATTTTTAATTGATTCATTAAAATCCACCGCTTTTGCGCTTGAGAATTTAATAATTTTTTTCCTATATATTTCACATGTTTCCATATCCATGCGTTTATAAAATACCAGATGACGGTTAAGAAGAAAACAAGACTGCGAAAAGTGGGAAGAAATAATAACAATGATAAACGTGTCTGTTTGATGATATTTACATAATTTAAAAAGTTATACTGTAAAAATAATAACTTGTCCTGGTAATAAATACAAAAATGTGCAGACGTTTCAAATTCAATTTGTTCATTACAGAAAATAGTCGATGACCTGAACGACAAACTCCGCGTGGCGCACGAAGCGTTACGCGTGACATCACCTGCGCCCGCGCCACCCGCCGCACCGCCGGCGGCCCCGCCCCTGCAGGTACCACGACATACACCGCTACATGCCCTTCTCACTCATGCCACCCTGGTACATTTTAATACCCGATTGTTTTACAAGAATTGCGTTTCAAATTGACGTTATTTCAAGTTAAACAAATATCAACCCTATGTCAATCTTTTGTTTTGTTTACATTTTTTGGCGAATTTGTCGTAAATGCAGATTATTAATTACCTTGATTGTGGAGGCTTGTATAAAAAGATAGGCTGAATTTAGAAATTGGTATCTTACTCTCCCTTGGTTGACCAACCAACTTCTCAGTCCCTCATTTAACTGGAAATATTTTTGCTTGATTTATTTCCCAAAGCGTTCAGCACTTCTCTAACAATCATATTCTCCTGGTACAGAAAACAAGCAGCGGCAGTGGGTCCGTGCGAGGTAGCGGCAGCAGCAGCGGCAGTGCGTCGGAAGTGGAGGTGGGCGAGGAGGCGCGCAGCGTCGTGTGGCTCCCGGACAGCGCCGCCCCGCGCTGCCAGTACTGCAGGAACCAATTCTGGCTAGCCCGGCGTAGGCATCACTGCAGGTAAGCACCAGGACTGCATAACTCCCGAAAAATTAGTTGACAGGCCCCCCCTAACCGCATTAAGCTACGGTAGACTATCATAGTTAAACAGCCCTTCTTTTGTCGCAGACGGTGTGGCGGAATATTCTGCGGCTCGTGCTCGGAGATGAGCTCGTGGGGCGACTGCGGCACGATGCGCCTGTGCCGACGATGCCGCACGATGCGGTGACGTCACGGGGCCGCCCGCCCGACGTCTACGCGAGTGCGAAAACTGTTTAGACCGACCCCCGCTTCCCTACCGGCCGATCTTACTAGATTAGCGTTCCTATAAAAGTATAAAAGCAATAGTAAAGTATATAGTTACGTCTAAACAGTTTTACGTTTAAAACTAGTCATGCCGCTTCGATAATTAGCTTGTGAAAAGTTTTAAAAACGCTATTTATGTACGAATCATGTATGAGGATTCAAAATGATTGTCATCTTTATTTTCATTAATATCACCATGACATTATTGTTTCATTATTTGTCCAAATGTAAAATGTGCTGACGACGACATTGTCCGACCGTACCGAACTGTGTGATACTGCAACGTAACGTGTGATGGAGTGCGAACTTTGGAGAGGATCTAGTCTATGGTTTGTGGTGGCGTTGGATGTTGGATGGCTGGTCGCGGTAATGTAGTTAGGAAATGGTATAGTGAATTGTTACGCGAAGGCTGACTTTCTACGATTAATATTTAAACTTTTTTCTATGACTGTTTTTTTCGGTCTCTATAAATAAATTCACAATTGAATTGAATTTCTTTTTTTGATTATTTTTTCATTTTGTTTTGTTAGTCGTGAGAGCGGTGATTGTAACTGGCCCCAACTGGTGTGAATACAGAATACACGTAGGTATCACTTTGTTTACTTGGTAACTTGTTTTTTTCTTTTTATTTTGTATTATAGTGTTTCATTTGTTCTATTATTATTTTTGTACACTAAGGTTTTGTTTCACACTTGGTCAGACACTTGAAGTCTCCGGTCAGGTGACTGATCGCCGTCATCTGACCGAGAGACCGATAACCTTATGTAAGACTTAATTTGTATATTCGACATAATCCATTAATTTCAAATGTATAAAATACATTTCTTTGTACTATTAAATATTCGACTGAATTTGCTTATGGATAAGAAAAGATGTCTATATTGGGCATATTGATTTATAAAATCCATACTAAGCTTTATAATTACGTTGATACATTTATATTGTGTACTAAATTTTCACACCGTAATAATTTCGTAGAAGGAGAGCGAGTCAGAGTTCTGTATTTTATTTGTGATATTGTGATGATAATTTTGTATAATGATTAAGAGTTTAATAACATGTTAAAAGAGTTAAATTCTACAGGTGATTATTTGAACCCTCGTGGTGCGTTAATTTAGTTGTTGTCGTCGAATACACCAAGAGCAAATGTCCATATGGTGTCATTTATAGCTTAGACCAGCTTTGAGTGAGACAAGTGCCTAGCGCGGCCCGGCTTCCGTACAGCGACGTGCGGCGTAGTGTAACGACAGACAGATCAGCTCGATGCTAGATAATATAATATTAGACAAATGATTCTACTAATATAGGTGTTATTTTCTTAATCCATTTTTTTATACCTGAAATATAATAATGTTAAAACCGTATCGTCGCTGAGGGCCGCGCGACAGCGTATCTGCTTCGTATGTAATAAATAATAATGATTTTGTAATTTATTCGTAAACGGAGGGGATTGTTGTTAACTGCATATATTTTATATTGTAAACGAAAAGCTCTGAGTACGTGTAAGTATTGTCGAAGTGCAAAACTTGTTTGTGACCAATGAATATTGAGACGATGTGAAATAAATCATATTTAGTTTTATGAATTATTTATTTTATTTTTCCTAATACCTTCCACCCAAATTAAAACATTTTACAAATAGGTAATAGGTAAAACGGGCTGATGTCCGCAACTCCACGACAATGCGCGTATTTTGCGTACGGGTGGGATCAAAGATCATTCGATCCACCCCAGCTCCTCAAGGAAGGCCAGCAACGCCTTGATGTTACTGACCGTCTCACGTAGGGTACCTGGGTTACCGAAGTATTTTGCCCTGTATGTGGCGACCACAGGGCAGTTTAGCAGCACGTGCGCCGCTGTTTCGTCATCCTCCATGCAGGCCCTGCACAGTGGACTGTCTGTAGCTCCTATGACAAAGAGGTGTTTATTAAATGACCCGTGGCCAGTTAAAGCTGCAGTAACTGTGCGCAGCTTTAGTTTCTTTAGACGGAGAACTTGCTTCGTGAGGCGGCCTTCTTCCATACATTACGTATTAGCCATCTCATCTCGACAGTCACCCCTTTCTAACCATATCATCGTTCATACAGTCCGTCCATGGTTCCCCTACTCTTATTGCCATCGACATTCATACTCAAAATTCTCCTCACGACATTTTCCTCATTCCTCCGTAACACATGCTCATACCACGACAACCGAATGTTGTCCACATGAATTTTCAGTTACAGGCGCCACTTTCAGACTTATCAGTAGCAATGGGATTTATTTAGACAGTTCAACAACATTAATTGCGTTATTCATGTAGTTGAGCATACTTTTCCAAACATATGAAGCAAGCCCTTAAAAATAATTCAGCACCCTAATTGCGTAACACACTATTAATCGAAATCTGCATCATTTTGAAGCAAATTTCTAAACCATTGGTTCATAAGCTCGAAATATTTGTCTGCACAACACGTAAATAACGCAATGAATGCAGATTGCGGTCCAAACGATACCAACTAGTCTCAATCATTTGCCGAAAATGTGTTACGCAATTAGGCTTTTTTTTTTGGTGGGGTGGGAAATCATCAAATGACCTCTCCCGCTCTGGGCGGAGCGGAAGGGCGTGTCAGACTTTTACTGACTAAAACCACCCCTGTTCCTTCACCTGCCTATGCGCCCCAGGGACCCCGGTTACTCTTTGGTACGCTCCACGGCCCTGGGGCAGGCATCGGTCCTTACGGACCCCACGCTATGCTGACTGCATCTCTTTGAGGCGCGCGCGGAACACGACGCGCCG
This sequence comes from Busseola fusca, assembly GCA_007844875.1. Classification (NCBI taxonomy): domain Eukaryota; kingdom Metazoa; phylum Arthropoda; class Insecta; order Lepidoptera; family Noctuidae; genus Busseola; species Busseola fusca. Next base: position 35 of record VKGM01005496.1, on the reverse strand, counting down.
TCGCACTATGGGAAAGCCCCATACAAGGCCGTCTC
>VKGM01005488.1:3010-16228 GCA_007844875.1 Busseola fusca | reverse complement strand
AAATAAAGCATAATTTGTTAATACAGAAGTTTTGCTGTCACCTGTCATCATTCTTCTAATGATGACAGGTGACAGCAAAACTTCTTCTCATAAACTCTTCGCATTGACGCAGGAAGAAATATCTTGAATCAACTATTTAACCATTCTTCAACCTGTGAACCACTAACCCTCTTGACAACTCCACGACACCCACTGCCTAAACTTTTCATCAACCCTAAACAATAAACCGATCCACGTCGATCGCTTCACACGGTGTAACCCTGCGCCGCCACGTGAGAATCGGTGCGGTTAATTGCCCCATAACTTCGGACTATCGCCGCCATTACGCGACAGCACAATCGCGGCGTGCGCTTGCGCTGCATGCACTACCACCAGACGTGAAACTGTACATAAACGTGTACAGAAGGTGGATGACATGAGGGGTTGGAGCGGTAAGCTAAATTGTGTTTAGATATGTTGCCATCTCCTCAATCTAAATAAAATCGTTCATTCACGTGATAGGCCAGAGGTTAAAAGAATCCTTATTTTACATCAGACTTGGTGCTCTTTGCTGGCTGTCATGATCAAAATTCTAAATTTTGCTCATGATCGTGGTCGCTCGAGCTGGGAATCGAACACAGGCACCCACAGACAGGCGCAGCAGTCGCTTGTGGCCACGAGACCAATGGGGCAGGATAATTGAGTACCCAAAAGATTTTTTACTTTTTGACGCATAATTAACTTCGTAATTGTTTTGCCAAATACTGCTAATAATCTGAAACTTGACTGAGGTTGAAACTATCTCATTAACAAGTAGATCTGAATGACGCGCAAGTGACATTGAACCTTATTAACGTAACGCTATTACGAGGTCGACTATACGTCGAGCGAGTCACCAATGTGTTTGTAACTTCTGTAAGCCGGTATCCACCACGCCCATTGACGGTCGGAACTGCCGATCGATTCTGTAAAAATCTCACCGTGAATAGTTGGGTGAAGCGAGCTCAGAGTGAGCTGTCAATAGTGTCAACCCGTTCGCATTAGTTGGAATGACAGCTCACTCCATGCTCACTTCAACTACGTTTTCACGGTGAGATGGTTATAGAACCGCACTGCTGTTTACCTTTACCGGCGATGAATCACGTACATCGCGAAGTGCGCCTTCTGCCACGTCCTTATTCTTTGTCCACTAAGCATGCAGCGTTAATCGAACTCTGATGTAGTGATAACGACAAGAACAGTTTTACTTAGTGTTTATATAGTTTTGTCTCTACAGTACTATAGAGTAGCCCCTTTGGAGCACTGTAGTAGTCTTGATGAGTGGACACAGTGTTTTCTCACCACGATTTTTTTTTATTATCAATGTTATCGTTATCGGTATCTGTAACTTATCTGTTTTTGAATGATTCGTTCATTCGATAGACAGAGAAATAATCATTCCGATAGCGAGATGCTGGAGTTTAAGGAAAATAATATGACTATAGTAAGAAGACATGTTAAGGTGAAATGCAGTCGGATTATATGTTCGAGTTGTATAACAAATAACATTCGTACATTCCGTACGTGTCCAAGTATTCACCTTTACACCTTAAGTTGATCAAAAAGCTCGAAATATGAGCAAAACAACTGAAGTTCAGTATTTAAGATCAGTAGGCTCAATTATCGTCATTAAATCGTCATTATCACTTCCTACATCTAGTCGCCATCTCATCTCAGCGACAATTAATGTCAAAAACTTGTCAAAAATGTTGGGAAATCAGAGGTATTTGTTGACAGATTGACACTGAGATCAGACTGTGAACGTTCTTAAAATTACGAGAATGTACCCGCTGATCACTAATGAAAGCGTCTCTCTGTTCTCGGATCTTATACCATCTCTTCAAGTCATTAAATTTTACAATTCTGCAATAAAATGGTAACAATCCCGACCGCCTCCGAAGACGCGCACATTCCGCCAGCGCGTCGCGCGTCCTGTATCGGCTCGACAAACAATACGTATTCGGCACAGTTACGAGAATCTATTTGAACGCGTGCACCTGAGACCAGGCGGTATTTACTTTTATTGCGGAACCCTAACTGTGCACATTGAGTATTGTATTGTAGTATATTTTACAGAAGTATCACTGTCACTTCTGTGCCACACACCCATTGCTTCATATGGAAATGGATATTTTGGCTTATGATATAAAGTAAGAAACACTCTTCGGATGCTTGCTAGGCTAGTCCTTGATGAGGAATTGGTGTGTCAGTAGAACAATAAGTGGGATGTCTTTGTCGGTCATCATTTTCGGTCACCTCTGAAAAACTATCTGACAAAATACGGTCAATAGTCCCAGAGCTCAATCAAAGTGGTACTTTTCAGTTCCCTCCTTACATTGGGAAGATGTGACTAGAATGCGATACTTTTCCTTATTTATAATTTTATTTGTATTTGTCGGCGAAGCTGTTGGTTGTAGCGATACAGCGCTACACGTCGCAGGTGCAAGGTTTTATTGTCGATTCACAAGACGTGTGGCTCAGGGAATCGTAAGGTTTGTGATTGTTAAGGGGGACTTACGCAATATTTTCCACAATTGTGCACTAGGATACATTTAATCAAGAAATACAGACATATGTAGAGCTTTTAAACATGTTTCGATAGTCCTTCTCTGGGCAGTCTGCTAAGAAACAGCTAACTCGTTTAATTTTAATCAGAATGATAGCGTTATTTGAACCCAATTTACAATTAAAAAAAAATTTGGAGAAATCATTTAAAATAGAAATGTCTGTGCAATTTTCCTAGACAACAGCTGACAATTTATTTAAGGTTTTTCTCGTTATGAAATGAATGCACATTGTGGTTTTGCGTTTAATAATGGAACAGCATGCCTAACATTTAACTATATATTAATGATCAATACGCCCTAACAACATACAGCTGTTAACTCTCCTCCATCCATGATATTTCTTGCGATCCTGGTTAGCACGTATGCCGATGTAAGCCCACCTTAAGCCGTGTAATATATTTGTTGTTGTTCTCAGTATTACAGCAAACACCAGGAGTTATTGGAAACAGTGATAGCTTTACAGCTTAGTAATTGGACGTGAAGGGTTCCCCACTGTTGGGCTAGGAACGATAGAACATTGGGATATATCAGTACCCAATATTTTGTTAGCTCAGGCTTGTCTTTGTTTTACTAATATTGTATTTATTTACTCTCGTGTTGTATACAAACATGATGGTGTCAAAAGTAAAGGATTTTTTCCTATATCGTAAGCAAAACAAGACAATCTGAACGAAAATAACGTAATTAACGTCTTTTAATAGAAATAATTCTAACACCGTTTATTATTAAATAATTAAGAAACTGACGAGTTGAGAGAGATGTTATAATCAATAAGTAACTAATAAAGCACCGACACCTCCAGGGACCCTGACGTTTAGTATCAATATTATATGTTTTTTACTAAGAATTCATTTCTTCCTCTCCCCTCCTCCACCTACGCAGTCATAATCTCCTCCATGGCGACCTCCATGCTGGGCGCCCACTTCAGCTCGTGTATCTTTGAGCGGAAGCACTTGGCCACCTCCAGCGTGCGGCTGCAGCCGTCCTCGATGGCTTGGTGCTGCGTCTCGCAGGCGTGGATGATGCCCACCAGCTGCTTAGCCACCTCGTCGTCTATACAGTGGGAGGAACTTTCAGTTATAGATATTTTAACATTTCAAGTTATCTACCTTAATATATTTTAAGTAGTTGAACTAAAAGAAAATCATTTCATCAAAGGTTTCCTTGGCTTTTCTCTATAAATAATAATAATAAAAGTGTTTATTTCTCAATACAAAACAAAAAAAAAAACAATATAAACATACGTTACACTATGTTAAATTCTATTTTATTCTTATTATTGACGTTAATTTATTTAAATATTGTGTTGCATTATTTTATTTTCACGCAATCGTACTGAAAAGCAGAGTGTAACAACACAAGGCGCTAAAAACCCATTACAACTGGGATGGGTCATTGTAGCCCGTATTAGACAACAATCTATGTACTATTTAATAATTAAATAGTAGATTGTTGTCTTACTTAGTTGCATCATATATTCCAAAATGTTAAAACCGACATACCAGCTCCATGACTCTTGGCAAACTCCTCGGCCTTCCCGTGGTGCATCAGCTGGTCGTCTCCTAACAGTTCCAGCTTGGAGGCCATGCACATCACCATGCAGCCCAGGTCGCGGTTCACCAGCTCGTACTCCTCGCGCCAGAAGTTGTACATGTCTTGCATTATGTGGTCGCCCACGTTCAGCTGGAGGTTAGAAATACGCATAAATCTTGGAATCGTTTTAGTTGAAGATCTGAAAGGGTTCTTCTGGGGAATTGATAATTCCTATTTCTGCAACACCAAGCAATATGGATGGCTTCTATAAAAAGAGTACAGCCAATCGATTCTGTGAAAATCTCGCCCTGTAAAGTTAGGTGAAGCGATCTTAGAGTAAGCTGCCAACAGTGTCAATCCCTAGCAATAATAACAGAAGAAAATTCAACAGCTCACTCCACGCTCACTTCACCTAAGTTATCACGATGCGATGGTTACAGAATCGCACTGCTGGTCAATTACACCACACGCATACATCGCGCATCGTCTCATGCGTTCGATTCAGATTCGAAGGTTCACACTCATCAAATCATCGTTATGATCTACCCGTAAATGTCCCAGATAGAAAACGGTCAGCATTTACAGTATTATTAGATTACAGTGTTAAAGTATTACCTCAGCTTTACACTGATCCACAGCCTTCGTGAACCCTGAACTCATTTTGGAGATCAGCTCCTTGGAAGCCATCACCGAACTTGTCATAAATATGACGCAGATGAAACTCGCGAACCGCTTTCTTGAATCAGCCATTTTGAATAATGTAGTGATCTTTACCTTTCATGGCTTTTATAGTCTAGTAGTGCCTGGAATAATTGTTTTAATTGTCAGTCTGTTGTAATTAATAGGTGAATGTAAGATAATTACCGAATGTGCGATTCGTTTTGTCATGATGTTGTTGTTCAGCGCTCGTGATGTGATCATTGCCGTGCAGGGAATGGTCATTAGAATTAACTTGCGCGTGCGCTCGTGGCGGAGGTGGCTCCATTCAACCCGATTGTTCTGCGAATTTCCCTGTGTTTTTATGGAAATTTAAATGGATTAGTAAAGACTCCACAAAACGCTTTAATACTGTGATTCGAAAGCATTGTAAAAGACAATTATTTTTAAAGGAGTAACCGTGGAGTTTCTTGTCGGCTTTTCTCCATAGGAAACGACCATTTGGAACCGTGCACCTAGCTTCTGACGTTTCATAAGTACCCATGTTGGTTTATGTGAAATAAAATTTTTGAATTTGAATTTTGAATTTGTACAAAACGTTAAACTTTAACATTTACAAGACTTTAATTGTATCGAAAAAGTCTTAGACTTTTTCGATACAATTAAAGTCACCCTGAACTGTACTGTACATACAAACTAACGGTTCTTCAGGTTACTCTAGAACACAGTGATACCATAAACAAAGCAACATAAGTACATCCTGAATACTCCCATCCCATCCTCCCATACGAATCCACCACAGTTTACGTAAAAGTTTAATAGGAGGTTTCGTCGGGCTCCCTCCCTGAGGTCGTCGCCCTCTTAACAGCTGACGGGAAAGAGGTACGCCCCTCGGACAATGAACCTACAGCTCTATTATCTACAATTTATATAAGATATGCTTGAATTTTCTCGGATACTCTTACAAGCCTTTTAGCAAAGCAACAACTTTGACGCTGATGGAGTAAATTTATATTTTACGCTAATTAAAAATAAACAGCAACGTGGTGAGTGGTGACATGTAATGACTTATTTAAATGAGGCTGTTAATTATTCCCAAAGCGAGAAACATTATGGAAATTCAAATATAAAGGCCTTATGCAAAATGTCACGGTAATGAGTGCTCAATTTTGAAAGCGCACGTGTAAGTCAACACCCGCAAATGATAAATGTTCCAGTGGACTTCGTTCATTGAACCTTTTTTTGATGACAGAGAGCATTTGGGTGTACCTATGTAACGGTTTTCTTGAAAATAGAATACTAGATTGTTGAAATTTACTTTTATGCTAAGCTATGCTAATAGCCTACGACACGACGTCAGTCTCATTACGAGACGCGCATTTGGCAGGAACTGGTAAACGTTTCGGCACTGACATTAGTCATGCGGGTCGTTATACAGTCTACATGAAATTATGAATCAGGAGCGACCACTAATATCCAGTAGGGAGTTGGAGACACTCCTCATTCAACAACTCATGGTGGGAGGGAGGCGCTACATTCGCGAACTTTCCTATGATAACAATAGTCTGTTATTTCCAACAGCCAGACATCTATACGCAAAAAAACTGTATCAGTATTCAATATCTGTTAGTTGGTAGAAGTATCCGAAAAATTTGCACCAATTCGACTTTTCCATAAGTAGTTTGTTTATTATGTAGATGAAGACTGCGTAACGTGCGTATGTGTGTATTTAACGACCTACATTTTGCGCGTTGCTACAAGAACTAAAATCCAAGGTCATTACCCCTGCCACAACAACAAACGTCTCAACCACATTATTACATTACAAAGCGAATTTGAAAACATTTAAATAAATAAGAGAAGAAACCTTTCTTGCACAAACAACTTTGTTCCAATACCGGTTGGTATGTTCGTGTCTCGCTTGCGCGGGTGATGACTAATTGGTACGAGCGAGACGGAGCGACAAGGTCACTGGTCAGCCGTTCTCCGTCAGACAGCGGGACGCGCGGGGCGGGGGCGTGCGCGGGCGCAGACGGCGCAACGACATGGCGGTGGCGGCGGCCGCGGTAGACGTGACGTCACTCACACCAGGTCACGAACGAACTTGCACGGAACCCCTCATGCGTAGGAAAACTGGATGCATTCACGACACGATAAAAAGCGTAATATGTAACTATCGAGCGTAAACATCGCGGAAGACATAGATGAGAAGTTTGGAATTAGCATGGCTTAGGAACGAGCTGGCAGTTTGGCACCACAGGCGACACGTGACGATGCTCTTGTGAGGTTAGTCAAGCGTAATGGCAGATAATTACCGAGTACATTAAATTACCAAAGTGGTTTTGGTTAGACCGCAGATTTTTGTGGCTATGACTTCATCATCTCATATGTATAGGCAAAAATTCAGAATGTTAGCAGGGTTAAGCTGCAAATTGAAGTGACTACGTTCTTCTTTATCGTCACAGTCAAAGAACGGAACCCGTTCATGATAATAATTAATTACCTATACACATCACACACGCACATTTCTACCTCAAGAAATTATGGTAAACTGGCAGACTTCCACTTTCTAGAATAACATTCGTGAAAATGTCGTATAAACGTCAGATGTATTTCCTGAAACCAAGGAGTTTTTCAAGGGTTCATAAAATAAAGATTGCCGAGGTAATGAACCTCATTTTGAGACTGTTTTTCCAAGTGTAATTATCGGCTCTGAAAGATTGATAGTAGCGAGGGTGTTGCTGCAAGAGTGTTGCAAACACACAATATTGGTGATTTTACACTGCCCACTGGTTTTCCGTTAGTTTATTTACGTATGCGAGTGGGGAGCTGTTTGTCACCGCGCCAATTTTTATTATTAGGTAGTTGTCAAACTCCACTTGCCTTCAACGTGTTCGAATTGCGTAACAGTTTGTTTTAGGATTTAAAATCATTAATTTCGGAGTCAATCAGCCATTTAGCTTTCAAACACAAATAATCATCGGGAGCTTTGTGTTCGGATATTGTAAACATCTTTTATGTGTATTCTGAGAAGATATTAATGGGAGAGAGATTCTGGGATATACGCTTCACACATGTTCAGACGTGGCAAATCTGCTTACTATTAACTGTCAAGTATTAAAAGACAATTACAGTCGTACAGAACTGAGAACAGTTTGTCAGTAACTGGTGAAATAACAATATAAATATTAGTAGGTACGTTGTAGTCAAAGCAAAGAACCGTGGAGTAAAAAAACAACCATAATTAGCAGGTTTTTTTCACGGCTGTTAACAGAATCTCGTCAACAACGGTGTGAGAGAAACATGTGAAAAAAGCAGCCGTGCCCTAGTCTAGTTGACCCAAATAGGGCGTTTCATCTCGTGGTTCGTAGGCTCCGAAGTAAGAGTCATTTTCTCAGCGTGTCCACAAGCCACGAGAGATCATCGTCTCGAAACTTTTAAGTTCTTCAAAGTTCTGTGGAACCTCCAGTTACTTTCGCATTCTCTTTACCACCGCTGGTCTTTTAATGTCGTTGACCTAGCGTCTGGGACACTTCTGTTTTTGTAGTCGCCATTTTTGCATTCGCTTCATGTTTTTATTTTCCCTTGTTCTTGCAGTCTCACATTAATTTAGAAGTGAGTGCCATGAATATTTAACACGAGCTGCAGAAAATTTAAATGTAAGAAAAACCGACCAAGTGCGAGTCGGACTCGCGCAAGAAGGGTTCCGTACCATACCGGCAAAAAAACAAACGTTCACGATTCTTGAGATACAGTCAGGTGACAGACAGGCAGTGGGATCTTAGTAATAGGGTCCGGTTTTTCCCCTTTGGGTAGGTATGGAACCGTAAAAAAAGAGGAGACATCTCCACATTATGGAACATTCTAGTTCTAGAGGTGTATGATTATAGATGCCTCTGTATATTACAGCTTATTAACCGCAGTTCTGTATCGGTAATAAATATGATGGTGATGTAGGGTGAGCCTATTCGCTCGTCACTCGTATCCTGTGCCTCCCACCCCACTCCCATTTAGAGAAACCGGGCCAGTGGGGGGAAGGGGGGCGACCCGGGAATAATAATTTTAGCTCGGCGCGGTGGCATGGAAATGAAAAATGTCATACTGCTCCCGACACACACCGTGTATAAATGCTTTCACCTGCGATGGGATAGCCCGATACGGTGGTGTGAAGCTACCATAAAATAGCCCCGTGATGTATATGAGTAGGTTTTTCGATGAGTTACGTCGTTATATCACCGGCACGCTTTGTGTGAACTACGTCTGTTTATTTATTGTGTGTTCCAAAGCGGTTTATCTGTTTGAATCGTATGGGTGAAATCCTTTGTGGTTTATGGGATTACTTGTACTCAAGTAGGATAAGATCTCCTTGGACCGGACACCGTATATTTTCCTTTGTTGTGTTATTTATCTACTCTACAATGAGCTTATGATGAATCGTTCCAAATACCGTATACACAGACGGCTTGGTTTAATAAGTCCATCGCTCTAGTAAACAAGCGATGCATCCATTCTAAGTCCTGTAACGGACGCAGCCCATTTTCCTCTCGGTACAGGCACCATTGCGCAACGCTGTCGTCTACTTGCATATCATAATTAGTATGCTGCCCATTGAGCATGAACACGAAGGGTTCAAACAACTCGCTACAATCACTGGCTCCGCATAAATTCACGCTCAATATCTTTAATAGAATGAGCAGTGCTTGAAGGAGCATCGACGGACCCTTTTAACACTTTCAACGTTATCTCAAAGCTTTCGTCATCAATCCCTTCCATTTGCTTCAAGACAAAGATTTCGCTAGCTGTTTGTTGAAAGTTCTTGGTAACTCATTAGACCAAAGTTGTCGGTACTTCGCAATAGCATTGTTGGACTTAAAAGGAGCAGTGTTGCGCTCGCTTCGGACATTAAATGGAGCAGATATTTCGTGCCAAAAGATTTCACGTCACTAAGCAACATGTTGGTATAAGTTTGAACATAGCCATTGCCTTTGATTTAAATAAATTTTTGAGAATATGTTAAGTAGAAGTGAATAGGTATAGGAAAGTATATGCAAGAATAAGTTTTTACATAAGGATAGGCGAATCCAACCATTACTCAACGTTCGCCAAACACAGCGAGAACGTCTCTGATATTCGAAATAGCGCCTCATAAGAAGTCACTATCAATACATAATTTACGAAGAAATCGCCTGTTAAAATATGTATTTGCACGACGAATATTCACGACAGGTTTCCCTTTGAAATTCCTGCAAATGGCGGACATTTAGGGAAAATATCCACCGTTCGGGTCCAGATATTGATGTCAGCGAATTGAAACGTTATTTTAAACGTGGCAATAATCAACCGATTTGTATTCTAAGTGCTGAAATAAAAAGGGAAAACTCCTTTATCCCGGATGTTCAAAGAAAAATGTGTGTACTTCAAAATACTTAGCAGAGTTAAAAGAAATGGCGGTTAAGGCTACAGAAACACGTCTACATTGTAAGAAGGGTTGGCATTGAATGAGAACGTGGCTTCCCTACTTATTATAAACGATTGTGACAGACTGACTGACGCGTGACTGATATTATGAGGCTTCGGTTATTATTTCGTTTTGAAGTACAGAACAATGAAACAAGGTTTTCTAAATGGTTAACCGCGGAGACTGGAGGGTTTCGGCACCATGAAAGAAGCAAGATTGTGTTAGAAATAATTAATTGGAAAGATAGAAAAAAAATTCGTTGACGACTAAAAATAGTAGAAAACGAAATACAATGCAACTTTACGATGCTCTTTTTCGACCAGACATCACTTATCACTTTCATCAAAAATGCTCAATGGACTGAAAAGTAAATGAAACGTTTATTTCTTTTGTTTCGTACTGAAAGCAGCCCCAGTTGGGCGACGATAGGAGCGCTGAAAAGAGGTCATTTTAACTTCGATTCACAGAATGAACATGATTTTCCCATTAAAATTGTTATATTTCACGTGTGCCTGAGCCATTAGCTGGAAGGTTTTAATGATGAAGAACTGAATGTAGCTGAAATATACGGAACTGAAAATTGGACTTATTTTTATTATACCCATCTATCAGACATTAAATGCGGTCAAGCCAGTAAAGCAAGTCAAAAAAATTCAATGTTTAATACCTGACATTACTCATCAAACTATCCAGCAATCGGTTAATAACGCACATATTTTTACCAAGGCCTGTAGTGGACGGACATTAAACTCACCTACCTACAAACTTTCTTAATTAACGTCCGTATGTCTAATTATTAAGGTTTACTAATTAATCATTCTCTTAAACATATTATCTACGTAGCTTCGTATATTATGAATGACTGGGAACTATAAAAGCGAGACGATTAAAATAAGTCTTCGAATGATGAAGAGCTGTGCAATCACTGTGTCTGCTTGTAATGTTATTATACGTAAGCATACTCACATTTAATCATTTACCATTTTCTTTCATTTTAGGCGCTATTCTTAGCGTTTTATTCATGTTTCATACACAATCAAATCACACACTGCTTTCAACACTGTAAAGATAAGTTTCGATAAGTTAGGAGAGATCTCAACGTTGGGAAAGGTTCCCAATGCTAATGGTAACACGTTTACTACACGTATACCATTCTAATTATAATATTAAAATATATTTATTTTGTAAACAATGTTTACGAGATTATGATAGTTGCTTGACAATGACAACGCTGTGATCATAGATTTTACCATGATCTGTGAATCTCTATAAAAAACTTCCTATTTATTTATTATCGATGGCCTGTCTGGCATAACAAACTTCTTCAATAATATGCTTTATAGCTGGCTTCAAAGAGGTTCTGATTTTAATTAATTCGAAAATATTCTGGAAGTTGTCAGACTCACTCTGGAAGGACGTGGATTTACCACGTCCTTCCAGAGTGAGTCTGGTAACAGTTTTGACAACGAAAGCTACCTCTTGAAATCTCTGTCTAAAAGTCTGTTTAAGCTCTTGGAGCCCTGGGGAATCTTCCCCAGGGTTACCCTCTTCCTGTCAGTGGTGGTAGAGTGATCAATCTGTGAATAATAATCTGTGATTTGTGTGACGAATGTCTATGTAAGTGTTCTGATCTGATGCTCAGGCCTTATCCCTGCCACGACCCTGTCGAGACCCTAAGACTCCTACAGGGTCTCCTAGTTGCTGATGCCACGTCCAGCTTACTTGGAAGCTGACGCCAGGCCTATATGAGGCCATCCTAGTTGCTGATGCTGATCTGTTGCGCCTATCATGGCCCGAGTTGACGCCGACGTATTCTGTGCTGATCCTGTCATGTGGCGTGCTGGTTACGCCTGGCCCTCCTCGTGCTGGGTGCGTCGGTGCAATCAGTGACCGACGCTGCCTCCTTGGCAAGCACTGGAAGATTCAAGATTCAGCTCACCCCTCACATCCAAGTCACTCATTCACTACTACACCCACTCTCCCATATATACACCTTCAGACTTTTTTATACACTATTTATACCTTTACTTCATTGTATTAAAATATAACCGTTACCAAAATCACTCTTTGTCTACCCTTTCCCTCTAGTAGACCTCTTTCCACTATCTAACGTGACATGTTTTTTTGTCTTGGATGGGAAATCATCAAATGACCTCTCCCGCTCTGGGCGGAGCAGAAGGGCGTGTCAGACTTTTACTGACTAAAACCCACCCATGTTCCTTCACCTGCCTATGCGCCCCAGGGACTAGGGTTACTCTTTTTCATGCGCTCCACAGCCCTGGGGCAACGTGATATACTTTAATGTGAAACACTGGTTTTAGGAAACCTCCGATCCAAAATGATGCTCTTGGTGTGATTACCTAAGACTGCTCACAGTCTGATCTCAGACTCAATCTGTCAAATACTTCTAATTTCCATACAATTTGACAAGTTTTTGACATTTATTTGTCGCCGAGATGAGACTGCGACTAGATTCTGAACGTTTTAATTTACGAGAATTGGCTTTCTGCACCCTAATTGCGTAACACACTGTCAATCGGAATCTGCATCATTAAGAAGCAAATTTCTAAACCATTGCTTCATAAGTTCGAAAAATTTGTCTGCACAACACATAAATAACGCAATGAATGCAGATTGCGGTCCAAACGATACCAACTAGTCACTATCATTTGCCGAAAATGTGTTACGCAATTAGGGTGCTGATCACTGTATATAAGGCTATTAAAAATAGAGCAGCGAATTGCGTAACTCACTATCAGTAGCCCTGGGTTTCATTTTGACAGTTCAACAACATTCATTGCGTTATTTACGTTGTTGAGTACCTACCTAGATACTTTGTAACAAACTACTAGTAGCAATGGGTTTCATTTTGACAGTTCAACAACATTCATTGCGTTATTTACGTTGTTGAGTACCTACCTAGATACTTTGTAACAAACTACTAGTAGCAATGGGTTTCATTTTGACAGTTCAACAACATTCATT